>JBBPRP010000409.1:0-15332 GCA_038093135.1 Leccinum longicurvipes
CGGAGTGGGCCAAGGGCAACATGGTCGATCGTCCGTTGCCCCCCGCCTACGATTCTCCAGACAGCCCTCCTAACAAAATGCGCAACCTTTACAAGACCGTAGAGTACACGAGTGACCCTATCAAGCGTACGTTCCCTCTCTCTCTCCTCGATTATCTATATTTTGTCAATTGATGATCACGTCTTCATCGAATAATAGTCAGCCGTGCACTCATCAGCATCTCCCGGGAAGCCAACCCACCGTTGAGATTGCCTCTGGGTAGCGACTCGCAGTACATCGTCCTCAACAAGCTTGCCGAACTCAAAAAGGATATTGAGCAGTGGGATCGACTGACGGTGTCCTCAGTTGCGGACGACGTTGACCCCGACTATTTCAAGAAGATTGACTCGGTTGTGTTTGAAAGGTCTTAGAAACGCTGTTGGTTATGTCGACATTGACCCTGTCCAAAGCATGTGTACTATAGTCCAGGATGGTAAATTCTGATTATCTTTTTCTGGTACGTTGCGAAATGTGGAACGCACAATATGTCACCTGATCGTTCGAGCTGTACCAAGTCTGAGACCGGAATCCGGGGCCGAGGTCCGGTGGTGATGGCATATCAGTTCACTGTAATACACCGGCTCGAGATAGACAGCTCGGTAGTTCGAGTCGGATACTATACATCATGTAAGTTGTCTCAAGCTACTGACACGGCTTTCCACATATCATGAGTCATGATGCACTGCACGCCATCTTGCACCAAGTGGGTGTATTGGCGCTGTGGTGTTCCACGTCATGTACTTCCCATCTATCGGCGTTGGTCTGAATGACATCGCATCATTCATAGCATATCTGAGTCAAACTATATATACAACATATGCATACATACATATCCGTCTCGTTAGAGAAACGTCCAACTTCGAATTCCGATCAAGAGAGGATGTGGAAATGAGAATAATGAGCATCTTGCTTGTGATATCATCTGATGGCGACTGACAAGCACTAACCCGTGCCACCTAGAGTCAGGTCTACGGTAAGGAAACGTTGGGACGCAAAACGCGATGGTCTTCAATCAGCCCATTGAGGCTCATGCTTCAGTGCGGGAATCGCTACAATCTAAGGAAAAAGACCAGCACAAGCGTGAGTCGAGCACGTCTTCCAAAAGACCAATGAAACGCAAAAAAAAAAAAACAGGATACAAGGACGCACCCTTCAACTGCCACCTCAAAGGCCCGACCCTTGAGCTCCAACATGTATGCCTGTTCAGCATACGTTGCGACGAGAAGAACCGGTCGCAGCGCCTGCACGAAAACTCACACTGCTTGCCGTGCTGTGATACCTCGTGTCGCAAGCGGTCGTGATGGCGCGTGAATGACTCGTGGCAGCCCATCGTGCACGCAAAGTGCTTGCGCGGCTTCGTCACGTGCGTCTTCAGGTGCAGCTGCTGCGTGTATAGGCTCTTCAGGACCCTGTTGCAGGTCGGATGTGGGCAGGGGTAACCTTCGTGCTTCATCTTGTCCCAACGATGCTGATGCTGGTGCCCGGAATGTAGGTTGGAGTGATAGTCGTTTGGGATAGATGGGGGAGCAGTGGGGACTGCGTCCTGGACAAACAATTCTGGATTGTTGCTCTCGCGCCGGAACACCAAGTCGTCACCATTCGTCGCAACGGCCGTCTCAATGATTTGTGTTGCGCAAGCATTCAATCCAGAAAAGACCACGGTTTCAGTACACGATGCAGGCTCTCCACCAGTTCTATCTGACGGCGGGTGATCTGCGGAGTGTTGGTGAGAACAGCATTCGTATTCATTTCGTCGAGAGCACCTTGACCACCAATCATGTTGGCAGTGATGATATTGCCCGTAAATTCTGATTGATAAGAATGGGTGCTGCCGTTCCCTGCACACCATGTAGGGTAAATGAGCGACGATCCTAGGGCGTTTCGCAATAATTGCTCACCATACATGTACTCGTCGTTGAACTGAAACTCGTAGTGTTCATTGGAAATAAAATCACCTGAATGACGCGATTGCGAATCTACTGCTCAACATACATTATTGAACAACCCAGGTATAAGGAATAATTTTAACCTTGGGACGACATACCTTCAAAAACAGAACAGGAAGTGGTTAGGGTGTCTGAGATAGGTGACTGGGGAGGCTCGGGAATTTTTTCTTCTAACAAGGACACCGGAGGTATCTGAATCATCTGCCCTGGTGGTTGGCGTTTGTCCGATTCTAGGCGGCGCCGGTAGGGAGCATTTAGAACATCCATAACGTTCTTTTGTTCGCTTGGGTGGATACAAGGACCTACAATCGTGCAGACGTGAGTATCCCGCAAGTACAGTTACTATTCGGCACATTTTACCTCGATCGTGGAGGTCTGGAATTAATTGAATAGGCATCTCTGCCGAACGCGTATGGTGATTATTCGAATGAACAGGAAACACAAGTGGTGAAAAAGAAAATCCAAGAGCTGCGGAAAAGTTGTGTCGTCAGTTTGTTACCTCAACCATGCCAAGGTCTGTCAACGAACCTTGCGAATCCTCTGAGGACTGCAGGGCATAATCTACCACAGGTTTCGTCCTGATCCTAAGACACATACTCGAATCTTCAGATGAAGTCTGTAAAGCCAATATGAGGCTTTCGACGTTGCAACCGTGGGCTTGAACAGTGTCTTTGATGTTATAGGTAAAATCTCCGCTCTGTGGATCGATCTCAATATCCAGTTCAGAGTCGACTAGATTTGAGACGGGGATGGTAAGAAACATTCTTGAAGATTATATAGCACCAAGGGATCGAGACTCGTGGGGTATACGAGGTCATGAACAAACAGTGTAGTGCATCGGTTAAATAACATATTTGTATCCAGAATAGTCACGGTTCTGATGGAGACGCACCGTCGGAGTATGATAGCATAGCGCTCTGTCAAACGGTTCACGGGAAAGCTTTGGAGGTTATGTCCGAATAGTAGTCCTTCTGCTCCAGAGATTCGGGCAATGTGACAGTGGATACCGGAATAGAACAGAGATGAACACCGGAACCGAGGACCCGTGATCCGGTGAAACACTAACAGTTTTTACCTGGACGTTCGACTCTGACGGTACGTACCGTGACAGTGCCAACTTTCCTTCGGACTCCGGCCCGGATCATTCCAGCGGAGTTCCTTTCGCGGAAGTTTGATTTTGATTTTGATTTTTTGGAATATACCTTTGCTTTACTTTTCCCAAATTTTTTTCAAGTTGTCACTTCTTGTACTGTACCATCGTACATTGATCGTACAAGGATTCGTCAACATCATCATGCATGATGGATCGCGTCGACTTCTGCTACTTGCACCGTAGTGGCACCTTAGTGTGCTGGGTCGATGAATGATCGGAACACGTTCTACATATACCTTTTTTGATTGTCTCTATGCTGACACTGGTGTAAGTACAGGCAGGCTGACAGCGAGTCATCACAATCAGATTCTCCGGCCACCGCGAGCCTATTCTTGTTACATGTCATCATGACAGTATCCATAAAAAGGGAAGCACCGCATGTGCTTCAAGTTGCGCTGCGATCAGGTTTCGGAACAGTTGGAGACATATTTGCCGGCCAACTCCAACGGTCCAACTTTCATCCGTAGTTTGGCAGTTCTTCAGCCAGATTCCCTCCAGCGAAGACATCGTGCTCTCATGGATAGCTACAGACCATGGCCTTGACACCATCAGTGGCGGCGTCAGATCTGCGGTATATTGTGGCTGTATATGTTCCACTTTAGCGGTACGTGTCCAACTGTACATGTAACGAGAATCCTTGCACGGTCCCATGTGGTAAGGCTAGATGCAAGGGTGTGTCTAATTCCCTTTCTCAATCTCTGACCATGCACAAGCACAGGCACGCCGCGGAAGTGTTTGGGAGCGTATGTCTATTTCCCCTCAGAGAGCTGTCATGTCTGGTCTGGACATTAAACTGGAAAGAGCATCATTAATATTATCCAATCCTTTGTACAATGAGTCAACAATCTAACCGGTAGAACCTTCAAAGCTACATCGTCAGTGTGCCGTGAGAGGACTATTCCTCAAACATCAAAGGGTTCTTATGGTTGTCTTACACATTTATGACCACATGGTGTCAACAGCATTATATAATTCTCGTACGCTCATCTCGTCCCATCAAATGATCTACGAGAAAAGATCAATGGTTGCAACGTCGCTCAGTGCGATTGTAGGGGCAGGTATGTATATCCAAGGTGATTGACTTGATGATTGATCTGTCTGCTCGAATATCTTCATGTCTTTTGGTATGCGCTGCGACAAAAAAGATATGGACATTGTGCCTGAATGGACTTGAGCTTCATTCACGGTACCTGACTCTGGCACACGACCCTCAAAGGAATGCTCACTCAGTATTATCACAGGTTTGAAGAAGAAGGACTTAATTCAGAAACGGCATGCAAGGGGATGCGTAAAACGGAAGCTCGAAAGTTGAACGTCTACAGTTACCTGGGATCCCTCGTTGATAAGTCGGGATGTCAAGCGGGACTCCAAACCACGATCAGTTATACGCACTCGGGTTGCGACGCAGGAACGCAATGCCGACGATTTAGGGAACTGACTGAGGACTCATCAACATGTCTTCTGAATCGTCGAATTCGTTATTCATGGCACTACCATCCCGATATCATTCGTTGGATCACCTTGCCAAACTTCTCGAATCTTGGCAACTGTGCAATTGTCTTACATCGTTGGTGGCCCCTATCTATCTTTCCTCGGAAGCCTGAACATAGGTGAGCTACGGGAGCAGGAGGCATCGGACTCGAGTTGTTGAATTGAGAACATACGCTATACCAGACACGCAGGAGTCCTGTGCAGTTAGACCTCCCGGGGGCCGGGAAGTCCTGGTTGCAGAACTTGTCTCGACCGGCTCGTCGCAGACTCAGATAGTATTCAGCCTACTTACTCGTTGGGACGCGAGACTCAGTGTGACCTCTCAGAGTATGAATGAACGTAATGATGCAGCGACCCTCACGACAACCTGCATGCCAACCAACAGGCTGCAGGGTGTCAACAAACTACGTCAGTAAAATGTAATTTTAGTAAAAGTGGTTTGGGATGGCATGGAACTGAGATGTGAGAAGATGGCAAATTTAGATTAGCAAAGAGTCGAAACCTGAGGCGTGAGGGGTCCAATCTAGATTTTGTGTTCGCGGCCGACATGAGTACTTGTGTCACGGCTGCAACTTGGCTCCCGTTGCATCGTGCATTTTCATCATGATAGTAAGCGTATTGTCGCAACTAATACCTGAAATATGGAGTCTGAAGTTAACGCCCGATAACCGCGTCCACCGTGACTTTGCTTCCCAACAAAGTTTAAATCGATTCGTCTTCTCTGTCCAGCTGACTGAACAAAAGAATTCCCTACACGAGACACAGTTACTTCGGAATATGTATTTACTTTGTATTTAGACCCTGGGTTACTGTATTGGCTGCAATGAATCCGTGTTGTGGAGTCATTCATGCATGTACCGATATCATTGGAGCATCCCTTAATCACGTCGGACTTCAAGTTTCTCGGTTGCCATCCTCGCTCTGGCCCTGTGTATGGCAGTAATTCATGGACAGGAGATCCCCCATCGTCTGAAAAGCTTCGGTAAAGATTTCTTTCTTTCATTTCCGAGACCCTCATCATGATGTGCAGAGCTCAGGCCTCGGGTCTCAGGGACGGCTGCGAGTGATTTCTGAGAGGAGAATGAGGCTATGAGAATAACTGGTGGTTGTTTTTGAAGTCAAATTTTAGTGATGAAACGGTAGATGTGTTGCGTGCGTGCTTCACAGGACGACGGGCGTCACGACAGCGGTGCCGGCTCTCACAGTGGAAATTGATGTGGAATTTAAAACCCGGAGTCTTCTTTGATCGGGTGACTGTACTAGGCTCCTCCATGTTGCAGGAACTTGAAGCTTTATTTAGGAGAGCCAAATCAACGGAACCTGTTTCCAGGAGGCACACTCGAGCCTAATGGTAAGAGTGAGTTGGCGGCTCCCCCGGTCACTGAGCATGGCTGTACTACAGAGAGAAGAGAACCAAGTAGATTCGTAAAATCGAGTGCTGCGGGAGATAGTTGTCTGTCTGTCAATGGCTCCAGACAAGCGCGAGAATTCGATTAGGACCTGCCAGTACATACTTGGAACAACCCTGACCTGAGTGCCCACGCGTCCAACTTGCCGCTGACACGTTCCAGAAAAGTTCTCTTCCAAGTGAGCCACAACGCGATACGATCGCCTGCTTTCAAGGTTACCCGGCCTTTGCCGGAACGGGCGGCGGCGTAAGCCCTATTACTTACTTCGGTTCACAACTTTCCATCCACCGAAGTACGCGCAGCGCATGATCAAGATGCTCCTATCAAGCTCATTTTCTAACGTGACTCTTCAGAGTCTCCACTCAGTTTATTCCACAAGGTGGCCATGCGGTGGCAAAAACGTTCCTTCACCGGTTCTCGCATCGCAATTGGCGAAGGTCATGGATTTTTGTTGTCATGCGTCTCGAACTACCCCTACAACTCGGCGCTACACAGTCAAACATTTAATGGAATAACAGCTTTCAATGGAGTATGGGTGTACCACAGGTATGTCAGTCCGATTATTGCGCTTGCTGCGAACGCTATCGCCGTGTAGGTGTGACGACTTAACAATAGTGCGTTGCAGACCTCGTGGATGACGACATCATGAATTGCATATCGCAGACCCTGACCACCATGCTATGGGCCACATTCCTTTCCACAGACACGACTGACGACCACAAGGCGCATCGCTCGCTGCTGTCGCCTGGTTTCTCACATTCTAGCGCTCTTCGGGTGCGCTACCAGTAGTATATAAGTCGGGAGCCTGCGTCCATTCCATGTGTTTGCGTTCTACACTTCGCACTTCATCTTAATATCCCTCATGGCCATCGAGAGTCCTACCCTTTCGCCCCATACTCAACATGCACGCAGTCCGACATCCCACTCGTCTGATTCCTTTAGATGTCCTCAATGCAGCCCCAAACAGAGGGACAATGCGAAGGGGTCGAGGAACCTGATTGTATGCATCGATGGGACTTCGAACCAATTCGGTCAGAATGTAGCTTTGTTGTATTTCTGTATGGCTTCCTTGGCTCACGGTTATGCTCAGAATACCAATGTAGTGAAATTGTTCGCGTCGATCGACTTAGAAACGTCCCAGCCGGAACAATTCGCATATTATTCCAGTGGAATTGGCACGCGTCCAAAGTCGTTGCATATTTTCGATCGTATGGAGAGAATGGTCTCTGACAAATTCGACATGGCGGTTGCATGGTTCGTACTTGCTGTGATCACTTCCCTTCCAATGTAGTGATGTATTTGACGGTAGGAATATGGAGGAAATTGTCAAGGATGCGTATGGCTGGTTGGCGGGAAGGTATCAAGAAGGGGATAAGATATATCTCTTTGGTACCTCATATTCCTCGTCCACGTTTGCATGGCTAACAATTTTGTTGTAGGATTTTCTCGAGGCGCGTATCAAGTACGAGTCCTTGCGGGGATGATACACGAGGTATGGGACAAACCGCATGCTTGCGTTATTCCGTAAGACTGAACACGTCTCAGGTCGGCTTGATAAGGACGTCAACCGAGAAACAGATTGGAACGTGAGTAATTGCTGCGAGTTTGGATGAACCTGATAATACAAACCCCTACAGGGCTTACGATCACTATGAATCCATTCGTTCGGGAAAGCCGAAGACAAGGCAAATTGCCAGGGAATTCAAGAATACGTTTTCTTGGAAAGACCTGAGAGTTCACTTCGTCGGAGTATGGTGATTCTGGTATTTTGCGCCTTTGTTAAGATACCAAAATTGACCCCTGGCAGGGACACTGTCTCCTCCGTTGGGCTTATCCGAGGGGACGTCTTCCTCTCCACCTCTTCTGCTGCAGCACATGCTTGTCACTTCCGTCATGCACTGGCACTTGACGAGCTTCGGGTCAAGTTCATCCCAGAGTACTTCCATGAAATGAACTCTGAGACGGATGACGCTAAGTGCAAGTATATTGCCCCCCTTCACGCCAGCAAACAACCTGAGTCTAGTGTTGGCGACAATGGCACCAACCATCCCGCGACCACGAAAAACATTCCAGCAGGCGACAAGAAGTCCAAGCGCACAAGTGTTGTTCTTGATGGCAAACGTCCCACGTCAATCCCGAGCAAACGACCCGAGTCTACTGTCAGCGACAGCGGCACCAATCCCTCTGGACCCCTGGAAAACCTTCAAACAGATGACCCCAAGTCCGAGAACGAGAAGGTGGTCCCCGATATCAAGGAAGTCTGGTTTGCCGGTAGTCATTCAGATGTGTGAGTATGCCTCCGAAATCTATTGTGGCGTTACTAATGCATTACGTACAGGGGTGGTAGGAATAGACCCGGAAAGTCTGTCCAGGCCGGAAACGCCTCGTTGTTATGGATGCGTCGAGAAGCCACCCTAGAGGGTCTCGTCTTGGAACCCACAGACGTGGTATGGGTCCCAGATGACCTTGACCACGGCATCAATGATTCGATGAGCCCAGTATGGCGATGCGTCGAATACTTCCCTATCAAGCATCAAGTGGGCTTCAGTGGTCCCGGTGAAGATCGTCGGCGGTGAGACTCTCGTTGTCCCCGCTGGCAGTGCTACTTATATGATTTCATAGCCCTCATCTGTTACAACCGCGTCGCATTATCCCCGGTCAAAAGGTCCATGCTTCGATCTTGCACGCGAATGCATATAAGCCTCAAGCGACGCTAGGAGAGGGGTTCGACATACCCATTACACAAGCCGAATTCGACGATGCCGATTTGAGAGACGAAATTTGGGAGACTGGTCTGTTCGACAAAACCGCAGCACAAGGACTTGTAAATTCCCTGAAAAATCAACAAGGGGTTGCACCGATATACCTGGATAGGCTATTGTTCATGCTGCGATTCAGTAAGCTTCCATGCTCCGTCGATATATTTGGTAATCACCCTCCCACCCCATTCAGGTGAGGGGAGGCAATGCGTTACGGATGTGGATGGTTGGCAAGACAAGTTCGAGGAACTCATTGAAAACCAGAAGTGCGCATCGCTCGTCAGGCTCGTTACCATGGTCGCCTATTACGAAGCTTGTGAGTTTCACGTCTCTATCTCACGTGCACACGATATATAGTCTTCTATTGCAGCCTGTGATCCCCAAGCGCGCGGGCAGAATCCTTCGCAGCCTCGCAAGGAGCCTTCCAAAAGTGCATTTGCTGATGCGAAGGATTGTCTTAGCAAAATTCTGGATGAGCACAAGCATCGTGACGGCCCTAGAGTAGTTGCTCTCTTGAGACCCCTGACAAGACACGAGGTTTTGCGGAAGAATATCCTTTCGCAGGATATCAAGAACAAGCTCGTGGATTTACTGGATAAGATCGTTGAGGAGCATGAAGTGAATTTCGGGCAGGCAATGGATGGCTTGAACTCCCTGTTGCGGTGTGGTACGTCGTGAACATCGTGATCTGGTGACTCGTTGATCAAGAGATTCATTAGATGATACCCGTGAATTTATCGTTATGAAGCTGAAGGAACATATCTCTAACCAGCCTAGGCTTGCCCATATACTGAAGGTCAAAGGTAAGGATGACATTTATGGGTAGGACTACATGATGATAAACTATCTTAGACACGCGCTTTCAAGTCGCGGCGCTGCGTGTGGTATTGACCTTGGCACGTAGTCCTGATGGCAAGTGATTTTCACAATCTGTCAGCAAGCCATAGTAATTCCATGGTAACGCAGCTGAAGCCCGAAACGTGTGCTCCATGGTAAAGACCAGGATATGGGATTTGACGGGGAGCAAAGATCGACTAGTCGGTCTCCTCGCCATAGAAGTATGGCTTGCCCTATATATTCCGCATCAGCAGGGACAAGATCGAAGGCAAGAACGAGATCGAGAACAAGAACGAGGACGAGGACGAAGACGAGGTAAGTAGCACACTTTGGAATTCTTCTTCTGTTCTCTTATCTCCGATAACGCCGTAGAACGCCTGGATCTTCGCAATGCACTTGTCCGAGCGAATCTCGCTAACGCCTTAGTTCGCATGAATTTCAACACAAACGGTCCAGCTGATGGGCAAAGCACCAACGTAGATCCTGGCCAAGAGCAATTGCGTCGCATTTTTGGGGTTAGGGTCGGTAAGTGACTTCTCTTTAGAACGTTTTAACGAAATCAGATCATGAGACCCCTTCTGCCAGACGCTGACGAACTTGATAACGAACCGAAAAAACTCCTCAAGAAACTGAAAACAGTCGTTCGATCCAGGAATGCTCGCGAGCGTATTGCTGCTACGCTGACCTTAGTGAAACTATGTGAATGTGAGTCTAACTTTGATGCGCCTCAAAGGCAGACCTCAAGGACTCATTGTTGCATCAGTCCGTGTCATCTGTCGATATCTTTCCGGGATCAACCTGGTGGACGAATTTGTCAAGCAACTGCAATACAAGGACACCGCACTTCTTGCTGCATATGCATTGGCTACCTGTCTGAATTACGGTGAGTGGAATCTCGTGTAGAGGACTTCCAGTGCAGCTCATGATCACTCGAGACGATATGAAAGTCTCCATAAGGGGTAACAAGGACCTTCCGAAATATGTGGTCGGCATGTTGCAACTTGACTACTTCGACGACGCGATAGGTCAGACTGAAGGATTCCAAATTTTTGGGAACATCATGCGAGACGGTAAATATGCTACCAACCGCTACCGAGCTCTAGTTCGATGTACTGACACGTTCTCGCTAGACTTCCTCAGGGAACAAATCAAGAAGTACAAAATTCCCGATGTTCTGGAAAGAAAGCTAGACAAGGGCAAACCGAAGGATATTCGGACGACTCTCATCTGCTTGGACATCTTCCGGTCCTTTGGTACGTGTTGGGATGACGGCGCCAGTCTGTCGTCGCTGACGCATTGTAGATGATGATAATTCCGGTACCCTCGAGCTTGTCCAGAAGAGTCTGGAACATCTACGAAACCCGGATTGGAAGATCCAGAAAGTAGGGGTGACGATCCTCTCTGCGTTGGCTCAGACGAGTGCGTCTTACCCTCATCCCTGTTTTGCGTATTTTTCCTTAACGATTTGCGAGTTCAGAGCAAGGCACGATGGCCATCAAACCTGAGATACGCGCGATCGTCAGGATGCTTCTCCCGACACGTTACCTCCCAACCTCTCCCGGCGAACGTTCAACGACACAAGCCGCAAACTCACCAGACATGCTCAACAAGCCACCTTCGTGGATGATGGGACCGGCGTGTGCGCTGCGTATTTTGGCGCAGAATGGTCGGTCTTTCTCCCGCTATCTGAGCTGCGATGACTGTAACCAGTTTCAGATACATTACGGGATGCTACACACGAGACGCTAGAGTACGGTAGTTTGAAGCACCTGTTTTTATCTGGAACGCTCGTCGGCAAGAAGGACACGTCTGCGTGGTTTATTGGGACCCCCAATCGAAGTGAGCGAGGTTGCTGTTATTTAATGGGGACAGGATACTGAAGTTCCCCTTTTTTGTTCCTTGTCTCTCTGCAGCCGACGTCACAAGAATGCTTGACAAGATGATTAAGGCCATGGACGAGGAGCTGTCAGAAGAGGGTCTGATGTCCATCGGGGACGCCGTGCTGCCTCGCATTCGGCATTGGGACCGTCTCGTGACGGTGCTCCGGAACCGGACGCTGGGTGCGGTATCGATCCTCCCGGGCATAGTCGGTGTCTCGGTGTTAGCGATCCTCGGCGTGGTCGCAATCACACCGATCGTGTTGTCTGTTCAGGTGTATGGGTGAGTATATCCGCAAGCCGCACTAGATCGTAAGCATGGTGACGCTGACGTGTGCCTAGATTGTTCGAACGACTATGGACACGACATCAGAACATTCAATTCTTGGATGACCTGTGCGATGAGCTGCCGAACGTCATCGCAGATCCCAACCACGACGCCACCAATGAGAGTGAGGGTAATACTGGTCCGAGTGGACATGACGGCGGAAACTCTGGCCCTTCTGCAGTCCAACCCGTGGTCGTGCCTATCCAGGGTAGCAGTAGGGATGCGGAATGAGATATTGATATAAATGGCGCTGCGAGGCAGTGAGCGAGGTGTTAGGCTACGTTTGGAGATGGACGATGTCAGTCTAGATGTAAATTATTCACAGATTTTGCTTTCTGTTCTGGCTATCCGATGTGAAAGGCTAGATGTGCCACTGCCGCAATCGAAGGGAAGGAAGAATTACTAACTTTAGGTGCCCCTCCGAGTCAAGGCCTCACCCACTGGCCTCGCGCGGCGTCTTAGTATTTCGGTTCATCCTTCAATCTTTTTGCCACTAAGCAATGGGTCAATGTAGCTGAAGATTTCCACCGCCCACCCTACGACACTTCTCGCGTTCGAAACATCCCTCGGAGCCGATTACTCACACACCATCCCGATGCTTCGCTATCCCTACCTCGACACCTAGGAGCCATCTTCAAGAACCTTACTTAATCGCTAGCAATCGACGCATTCTCAGCTGGTCTCGGTGGTCAGTGTCCCAAGCGCGCAGTCGAGCTGCTGGAGCACTGCGGGACGTGGTGTATTTTGGAATTACTAGCAGGCTGGCGAGTTCTCTTTTCTCACATTGGTCCGTACCGGAAAGGGCAACAGAATTTTTCGCGTCTGTGCATCTCATCTTACACTCCCATCCCAACTTCTCTCATTCTGGCGAGATGGAGCAATCCACGGACGAAGTCTTTGACAAAAAGCGACGCTTTCTTGCTGTAGGTCAGGCCAATTCCACTGGCGAGACGTACGCAAGATCCTGCCACGTTCACACGCATCGAAGGTGCAGAATCGTGTATACCACGAGCCATGAATGAGCTGACGAAATCCTGTTATCTTAATACATCCGCTGATGCCAGTAGCAAACGAATCGAAGGGATGCAGAGTCGACAGGCGCCACGTCACGCGTGGCCTGGCAGTGTTGTAGTCATCATCAATAGACCCTCAGTGAATGAACGGGCCCTAGTTTAATAAGAAAGCGGAGTCGTTTCGGGGAATTGCCAGAAGACGATCGATAGTCGTTGGTCGTTGGTCTCGGGAATGTCACATATCCGGAACGCTGCCAGTGAGTCATCTAACATAGGGCCCTCAGGCTGGCGTAATTGCTGTCCGAATCCAGGCAAGTCGATCGGATTGCACACCGAGCCAGGATACTGAGGCGAATTTTTTTACGTTGCAACCGACTTCACAAATCCTCGACGGCCGATGCTGACCTCGCTCAAGAAGAACGCGAGATTTATCATAGGGTCTATGCAAGTCAACCAGCGGCGGTGAGTGTCACTCGCGGACGTCACGGCGATAGCCTTCAGGATGTTAAGACCATACTTGTCGAAGATGGAGGGGACGAGATTAGCGTTGCCGCGAAGTGAATTGAAGTGAAGGGAGGTGTATTTTTGGCGCACTTCGATACAATTCGATGGAACGAAGGTGCATGAGAAGTGTCTTGAAGCGTCCACTTCGGGGAGGTGAAATGAAGTGTCCCGGAACTTTCCATCCAATCATAAGTGATTATTAATCAGTATAGTAATTCTACTCGTTTTCGACTTCGTCAGCAAGTAACTGGTAGAGTTCGTCAATACCGCCCGATTCCGTGAGCTTATCTATGGCTCTCTGTGTAACCAACCCAGAAATATTGTAATCTACCTCCTGTGCAATTAGATCAGGAGTAAATTCAGACGAGACTGCTTGTAGGTACTATATTTGAGAAATTGTAGTGCTTCGATTGTTTCGGGCGAAAGACGGTTTCGGTTGTTAGTATAGGTGAGTTTGCTTGATGAAAAAATAAGCTCGCATGGCACAAATGATTCTTGTGCAGGGAGGACATCCATGGCTACCTGAAAGAGCAGCGGATAAACAGTTTGTTTCCTCTGTAGTAAGGAACAAGTTAGTACAACGGGTCTAGAAATAATGATTCAGTTCGACTTACCTCCCAATAGTGGATGTGAGTAGTCCACCACTGAGAAGACAGGTTGCTGAGGTGCAATGTTGGTTTGACTGGCAGGTATCATCCAAACCTCGACAGAAGGTGTGGTCACTGGGGTGTAAAAAGTAGAAAATGAAAAACAGGCCAACAGCTTGTAGCATGCCAAGTCGTCACAGTGTGTAGTACACAATACTGTTCTATTTGTGAATAAACATTGGGGCGGTGGCACTATGGCCCTGTGAAATGATTGTGTAGGGCACCAGGACCTCATATTTTGAGTCATTCACACTCTCGACCTATAAATCAGACCAGGACTGCGATATGATATGCACAGGGGCCACCTTTCTAGATATATCTCATCATTGCCAATTGAATATACCATTGAATATACCATGTACAGACTACAGTTCATCTTGCCTCCCGAACTGAACTCACTCACTTCCTTCTCAATTCGGTTGCAGCGAAGTGTGACCTCCGCGAATTGAATTTCATTCACTTCGAAGTTACTTCACTTCTGCGGCAACACTAGACAAGATGCAATCGACTAATGCAATGAGGGAGTGAGGCATCCCATGCGGTGTGATTGTGCAGTGAACTGTTTGAAGCCACGAGGATTCGATAACCCTTATGTCTCCGTGTTCTAGATCACTTCAAGTAGCGACGGGATGAGTTAATGATGCTGGACAGTGGAGCATTCCCTCGGTCCCCGTCGAATATTAATGAAGCTGAAGCCGGACGAAGTGAAATACTGCCTGCTCGGTGTTTGCTCCAACCCACGTGCTTGAACACGCAGTGATTGCGAACCGTTTGCTCCATCATGCTTCCATTCCCAAGAACAACCTTTTGCTAGCGAGAATGATGTTATGCTCAGGAATGTTGCTAACGATGATCGTTAAATAATAAATGGGTGGAAACAGGCATCGTTCAACAGCCGGTGACACCCACCACAAGACTAGTGGGGTAATAACCCGGTTATGACAGTTGCTCAATAGTATGAATATCGCGCGGCGGCGATCGGAGGATGAGTGCTTTCTGACTTTATTAGTGCTAGTGGTGAAGAACGGGGGGATCGTTTTCGTGCCACGTTGAGCGGAAATGGGGAAAACGGAATGGTGGAGCTGACAGAACCCGAACTCCATTTGTCCGTAAGCTTGCCTGGATTATAAAGTCCAGGAAAAGTTGCCCCTGTCAGAGGCCTCAGTGAGTTCCTGCAAAGAAGTTGGGATGCCAAAGACATGGCGAGCGCTCTGGAAGGGCACTGTGGTGCCAACACTCAGAACAGAATGTGAACGGGGTGTAGATTCGATGGGGAACGGGAGCGAGAGCGACTGCTCTTATATACCTACAGATACGTATCACGTGTAG
>JBBPRP010000410.1:0-15304 GCA_038093135.1 Leccinum longicurvipes
CTAACCCGGACTGGAACAGAAGCCATCATCCTCGAAAACAGACTCACCAAACGGATCATCGAGCCTCGGTGGGTGGGCGAGGTGATACTCCCTCTCGGGCGGCGTTTCTGGTTGTGCAGACGACGCACACTCATCCCAAAGCGAGATCTTGAAGTGGATCGAGGAAAACCGGGAGCGGCATCAGCGGTTGCGGGAGCGACAGTGGGTACATGCGCAGCCACGGGTGGTGTTACACGGACACGAACCATGGCCATGGGCACGGTCCGTCGTCACTGCACGATGTGCTCGGGTCTGAACTGGGCTACACCGCCTACCCACTTGCGACGTATTTGCCGAGCGAGGGGAGAACGTCGAGTTGGCGTTGGACATTGAGTTTGAGAGTGTGTGAGAGGCGAAAAGTGATTGGAATGAGGATTGTGTAGAGGCGGTGGAGGAGAGGGTATTGTGAACCTCGACAGTCTCTGCAATCTGTAAGTACTTCACGGTGTCGTTTCGGACCTGCTTATGTTTGATGGAACAATGATGTTGCTGTGGTAATGTGCCAGACGAAGTCATAGATGAGCCCAAAAAAGTTTATATAAAGCTGGAGAACACAAGGTAGATAGTATCTAATCAATGAAGACCTAGCAGGCGGCCGATGATGAATGCTAAAGAATACATATATACCCAACTCTTGCACTCAACGCAATTTCTTGTCTATCTGTGCCCTCAACGCATCATACTTTGCCTGGAGCTCCGCCAACACGTTCGCGTCCGAAACCGCATTCCTCTCCTCGATCTTCCGCAGAAGTTCCATCTGTTTCTCGGCGAGGTCCTCCAGCTGTATACACAATTGATGTCCAGCAGCAGTATCTCCAAGCTCCTTCTTCCACTCCACAATTTCCTGTTGGATCAAGAGTGCCTTGCGAACGCCTGCATCGAGAATGAGACATCGAACGAGCTCCCGCGGAGAGTCATTGTCGATTCTGCAAAGAGCTATATGGGCCCCACGGCCGATCATTTCTTTCCAGTATTCCGATTTGAGCTCGTTCAGCCTCCTCTCGCCCACCGTCTGGTCGACGAGCTCGTCCCACATCGTCGTAGTGAGGTATACTTTCTTTAGGGCGTCTCTTCCGCACAGCTTTTGGAATACTCGTAGGTTCCTCAGGGGTGTACCGGCCATGCGGTTGTCTGTTATCCGATGGAGATACAAGATCCCAGAGAAAAGTACGTGCTTCTCGTAGCTGTAAGACGGAAAGCCAAGATCAGAAATGAAAGTTGGTCAATGTCACGATGCATTACCTCGACTTGAGCCACCCAGACATCATGCCCAACACCTCGCTGTCGGATTTAAACGTATGATCAAAGCCTGGAGTGTCCACCAGAACCACGTGCCGTCGACTCTCTTGATCCCAGAATCTGACAGCACGAATTTCGCTTGTAAATGACTTCAACGCATGACCGACCCTTTGAGTGTCATATCCACTCGCGGAGTTTATGAACTATTGGCGTATGAGCGAATAACTCTGCCACTGCCACTCGCTCTCTCACCGCACTCTTGCCGGACCCTGTTGGACCAAGGACACTTGGGCGCGTCAAGCTTCGCTGTCGAGATTTATACGCCACGTACGCTATCACAATGTCTTCTGGTGACAGGTCTTGGACGTTCACCGTCCCAGGTCCTTCGACTACATGAAGCGGTTCTGGACGCGTTTCCATAGGTTCTTGATCTAGACGCTTTCTACGTTCTTTTTTCCACTGTTCCCTCGCCTGCCGAGCTGTCAGAGGAACCAACAACGCCTGGGGAGTGCCTCTCCGCGAGATGACATGTCGAACAAGGTTCTTCCGTGAGTCGTCATCAGCCCTGCAGCATGCTACTTGTGCTCCTTGGTCGATCATTGCCTTCCAGTAACTCTTCTTCAAGTCAACTAGGGTCTTCTCGCCAGCGTTCACGTCAACATCATCCCACATCGTTGTAGTGAGATATATCTTCCCTAATGTATCCTTTCCGCAGAACTTTTGGAACTCTCGTAAGTTCCTCAAAGCTGTACCGGCCATAGATTTCTCCGTTATTCGATAGAGATACAGAATCCCAGACAACAGTATGTTCTGCTTGTAACTGCGGGAATGAAGTTGTGGGTTAGAAACACAAGGCATAAGATCACGCATTACCTGGACTTGAGCCATTGAAAAACTATGTTCCAGATCTGCTTGTCTGATTTGTTCATGTTGTCAAAGCCTGGTGTATCCACCAAGACTACGTATCGCCTGCTCTCCTTGTCCCAGAATCTGATGGCGATGATCTCGCTCGTGCACGACTTCAATGAATGGCCAACGCCATTCGCCTCATGTCCACTTGCAGCACCTATGAACTGGGGACACATTGATAAGTGCCCTTTACTACCTGCTGTTGGCCTCACCTCGCTCTTTCCAGTTCCTGTTAGACCCATGACACTGAGTTGGGGGATTAAAATTGGGTATTCTAAACTTGGGTTAAAGATTTAGATCACACACATTATGACGACATCATCTGGCCTCATGTCTTTTATCTTCACTACCTCAGCTACCTGAGAACCTTCCCCCGTCTCGCCGTGCTCATCGGGTACTTGAACGCGATTTGAGTCTTCGTTTAGCGGAGGCAGAGAACGTCCTAGTCTAATTTCTGTTCCAGCCATCGACAATACGTCTTGGAATAGGCCCCTTCCGTTTGACTTCTACCGTCGAAGAGACTGTTTGAACGATGTTTAATATTATGCAAAACAAAGAGGGGGAGACGCAACACGCCTTCCACCTGATTTTCTCTACAGCACCGCGGCCGATGGACCCAGTCAGAATATATGCCAATTTTGAAAGCCGCACAGCGGGTTTTCCTTCGTATTGTAGGGTCACCAGAGGAAGGAGAAGGCAGAAATCGGAACAATGAAAAGACACGATGTGCGTACACACCAAGTTTTAGAATCCGGTTTCCACTGCATACCGACCGATGGAGTCGCATTGTTGACTAGCTGATGCCTTAAGGCCTCAGTGCTGACTAAGCTACATTGCCACTCCGTCCCGAACGGACCGAAGCCTTTACCTGTCGTATTCTCTATTTAGCATTTTCAATTTCCTTGTAAGTTACATGGCCTAGTGTAGGACCTAAAGTACGCCTCCCCTTCTGGTGTTCGTAGAGCGATATATGTTAAAAAAGAATGGCTCAGAATACGTAGAACATTCGGTGAATAATAACGCGCGCCAACTGACCATAGGTAGTAATGAGTACCAACTGTCGTACGGATACGTAGACGCACGGACCGTTGGCATCAGTCTCACTTCAGAAAGAGACGGCGAATACTCTTGGGCCATGACGACCTCAACTCCTGCGCTTGATCCAACGAGTCGTTTATTTGTTGAAGCAACACAGTATACTCTTCTTGGAGATCTCCCAATCCGTTCGGGTGCGAAGCCGCCTTCTTCTCCCTGGCTATTCTTCGCAGAAGATCCGATTGTTTTTCGATTAGCTTCTCCAGCTGAGAATAAAGCTGTTGCCCAGCAGCCGTCACTTTGAGGACCTTCTCCATTTCGATCATTCTTTTCCGAAGTCGTAGCGCTTTACGCTCGTGCTCCTGGAAAACTATACGTCGAACAAGCTCCTTTGGGGGATCAGCGTCGCCCCCACAACGAGCTATATTGGCACCATGACTGATCATTGGCCCCCAGTACTCCGTCCGGAGCTCTTCCAATCTCTTTTCGCCAACCTCTGTGTCAACTTCATCCCACATCGTCGTAGTGAGGTACACCTTCTCTAGAGCCTCTTTTCCACACAATTGTCGAAATGTTCGGAGATACCTCAGCGGTGTAGCAGCCATACGGTTGTCCGTTATTCGATGGAAATATAAAATTCCAGACAGAACCTTGCCCTTGTCATAACTGTGGTAAAGAGAATAGAGGTCAGAAACAAAAAAAAATACCCGATAGAACATACTTACCTTGACTCGAGCCACCCGGACACTGAGCTCAAAATATCACCTTCAGAGTGAAACGGATGGTCGAAGCCGGGTGTATCTACCAGGACCACGTGTTGCCTAACCTCCGTGTCCCAATATTTGACAGCGTGGACCTGACTCGTAAACGACTTCAACGAGTGACCGACGCCCCGAACGTCACGTCCACTGGCTAAGTTTATGAACTATGGGAGTGTGAGCAAAACCATCTCTGCTACTACTCGTGGTTTCCTCACCGCACTCTTGCCCGACCCTGTTGGACCAAGAACACTTTGGGTTTATCAAGTCAGGTACATATTTTGCCGTGGAGGATTGTACCACGCACGCTATCACAATATCATCCGGCCCTAGGTCCCCTATGGGCGGTATCACAGGAAGTTCTTCGGCTGCCTGAAGAGGTCCTTTAGGAGATCCTGTGGGGTCTCCATTCGGCTGGTACTGGCCAGCAGAGGTTTCCTCGAGGTCCATCTTCTGTTCTACCATTTCCTGTTGAATCAACATGATCTTGCGACCCTTCTGGAGAAGGATACGTCGAATAAGCTCCTTCGGGGAATCATCGTCACTCCTGCAACGAGCTATCTGCGCTCCCATATTGATCATTGGCTTCCAATAATCCCTGCTGAGCTGATCCAGCCTCGTCTCGCCGATATCTTGATCAACCTCATCCCACATTGTCGTGGTGAAGTGTACCTTCTCTAAAGCATCCTTTCCGCATAGTTCTTGGAATACTCGAAGGTTCTTCAGTGGCGTGCTGGCCATGCAGTTATCAGTTATCCGATGGAAATACAAAATCCCGGAGAGGAGGATGTTCTTCTTGTAACTGTAAGAACGAGACCAAAGTCAGAAATGGAAACTAGTGAACATCACTCATTACCTCGAGCTGAGCCACTCCGATATCATGCGCAATACGTCAGTGTCGGATTTTAAAGTGTTGTCGAAGCCAGGCGTATCCACGAGGACTATGGGTCGCCCACTTTCCTTGTCCTGGAATCTGACGGCGATGACTTCACTTGTACACGACTTCAATGTATGACCGACGGCATGTGTTCCACATCCACTTGCGGAGCGTATAAACTGAGAGACGTGAGTGAAAAAACAAAACCCTCAATCCATGATGTTTATCTCACCGTACTCTTGCCGGAACCTGTGGGACCAAAGACACTTGGAATCATTCAGTCGTGAATTTGGTTATCAAAATGCATATAACGCACGCTATAACAGTGTCATCCGGTTCCAGGTCCTCTATATTCACTATCTCCGGGCTTTCTTCGGCTAGGTGAGGAGGTCGGTGAAGCGGGTCGGTATCGACTGAGAGTGTCGCCTGAGGTCCCTCATCCGTCTCCGCGTGTTCCTTGTCCCAAATGGATTGTTGTCCAGCATTAGTATGAACGGGCAGCCTCTTTGGTTCGCTCCGCTTTCCCCATGATAAAAACTGTCGCGGTACATGAATCTAATTGGCTTGAGAGATGTTAACAGCAGCCTTACAGATGTAAGCATTCTCCGGAGCGTAATACTTGGTGGTGTGTCAACGTTGACGTTGAAGCTTGGAGTTGGATTAGGTGTGTTAATTTTACCTTGCGGAGCGCTCACGAGAACTATCCCTCTATCTGCAGACGGCTTGATGGACGATGTCAGTAGCCGAGATCGAGGGTCCCGGGCAGAAGCAAATAGCATGTGGAGAAAATGACTCCATAGTATGCTGTGGATGATGGCGCCTGACGCCGTGCGCATACCTCGCGATATGACTGATAGCCGACGGGACGATATTCCCTTTCTTGAGAAGCTCCATGGTTGTTATGCGGGAATCACGGAATCGGTTCATGCCACATGGTGCCTCAACTGGAAAGTAACAACACTGGAAGTCCCTGGAAAGGCGTGGTACTCGCAGTAATTCTGCAACCGATCATAGCTAGCGGGCGCTGCTAGTGACCGACACCGATCTGGAAAGGAAACCTCGAGGCTACGCAGGGTTGCGGATTTGTGGAGAACGAGTTGATAATGTCCCGCTGTCTGCCTCTGCAGATATGATGTGGATCCACAGAGCCGCGAGCGCAAAAGTAGCACGTGCCAATCATTTGCCGCATAACATTCATGCCGTAATATTGCGGTGGTGGCAAGCCCTTTCAAGCACCTCGAGGCTTCCGGGCCCTTGCCCTGTTTTTCAGGGTTGAACGCCGAGCGCTGAATTATCGATCGCGACCATTTCGCACGACATGACATGTCCACCTGGATCCAACCAAGATGTACTACATAGATCATCCTCCGCCGTATCTGGTGGTCCTGCGGTAAATACACCAAGTCCAATTCTCCAACGCAATACGCAGTACACCCGTCGATGATCATGATGACGCGAATCATCAGTGACGCGTCAGCCTGGGCGTTTTAACTGTGAAAACGGAGACGAGAACATCAATTGACACATGTATATTTGGTACCGACTCACGAGTTTCATGTTGGGGACGAGACGCCTCGTACTCTTGAACGAAAACTTCAACTCGTGCATTTGACGCGACCTGTCGTCTGTCTGTTGTCGCAGCTTAACGTACTCTTCCTGAAGTGCTGCCAGTGCCTTTGGATTAGAAGCTGCCGCCTGGACAATCTTCTGTAGAAGCTCCGCTTGCTTTACGACCAGCTCCTCGAGCTGAGAAAAGAGGTGTTTCCCAGCAGCCGTTTCTTCGAGTTTCTTTTTCTCCTCGTCCATTTCCTGTCGAAGTTGCAGGACCCTGCGCCCGTCTTCCTTGAAAACGATGTCTTGAATAAGCCTCTTCAAATCGTCGGTACTCTTGCACTCATATGTCTGAGCACCTTGTTTAAGCATCGCGTTCCAGTAATCCTTCTTCAGCTCCTTCAATCTCCTGTCGCCTACTTCCTTGGTAACCTCGTCCCACATTGTTGTAGTGAGATATACTTTGCTTAGGGAGTCCTTTCCGAACAGTTCTTGGAATATTCGGAGATTCTTCAGGGGTGTACCAGCCATACGGTTGTCCGTTATACGGTGAAGATACAAAATTCCGGAGAGAAGTTTGTCTTTGTCGTAACTGTAACAAGTACGAATGTGAGAAACATCCGTTAGTGAGCATCACACAGTACCTCGAGCTGAGCCACTTGGAAATCATGGCCAAGATGTCGAGATCGGATT
The DNA here is from genome assembly GCA_038093135.1 of Leccinum longicurvipes. Taxonomy (NCBI): domain Eukaryota; kingdom Fungi; phylum Basidiomycota; class Agaricomycetes; order Boletales; family Boletaceae; genus Leccinum; species Leccinum longicurvipes. The sequence continues at coordinate 7,102 of JBBPRP010000410.1, forward strand.
TATATGTGTCATCAAATCCCGGCGTATCCACCAGGACCACGTAGCGCTCAGTCTCCTTCTCCCAGAATTTAACGGCATGGACTTCGCTTGTGAATGATTTCAATGAATGACCGATGACGTTCTTGTCAACTCCACTGGCAGAACTTATCAACTGCGAGCATATAAGTAAACGACCTTCACTGTACGTTGTTTGTCTCACCGTGCTCTTTCCGGCACCTGTTGGTCCCATGACACTGGGTAGAATTGGGTTAGACATTTCACCGGTTGAACTATATCACTTACGCAATTACGACGTCGTCCTCCCCAAATTGCTCTATACTCACCTCCGCGTGAGTTTCTTCTATTTCCTGAGGTTTCTCACCCGTTCCTATGTGGCCCGCGTTTGGCTGGGACTGCTTCTCTGCATTAACATAGAACTTTGTCACAGATCCCATGACGAACTGAGAGTGTTTGTTACCTATCTCCACGTGTTTCTTGCCACGCTCCCTCTCCTGGCCTGACGAAGTGCCCTCAGACACTCTATTTGCAGAATTTGTCCTTGGTACATTGAATTGGTCATTTTGACATATAAGACGAGAACTTACCTTGTCAGAACTTCGTCTCGGCCCAGCTCCTCTGTGCTTACTCCCACCGGAGGGTTTGCTGCTCCCTGATGAGGTCGCTGACATATCACTACCTCGTCTATGCCAGCCTGGTATTGCCGACCCGCATAAGAATGGATTAGCCCGGTCAGCTCTACAGTCTCGGAGATCGACACACGGGATTTGTTGGCTGCAGTTCTGCGCCCGACTGAGAGCTAGTATCCGAACAGTCACGGTTGTCCCTGTTCGCTTCAGAAGACCCTTCACTTGTCTGAGAATGGCGCACTGCGTCATCCTGGACTGGATCCGCGAGAGTTATCTGCATCGCAGGATCTTTCTGGGCCTTCGTTGGTAGCTGAGCAGACATATTGGTCGCCCAAGAGTCGCCCATCCTTCCCCGTGATGATAAAAGCTTCCGTGAGGATGATTCAACTGGCATTCGCCGACGAGAGAGGTGAACGGAAACGTTACCGAGGCTAACTTTGTCATTGCTGCAACTTCGCCTGCACTTGGTGTGGTTGAAGGGTTTGCCTGTCAGCGTTACGCAGAACTATAGCAGAGAGGATAAAGAAGAGAACGGTGGGGTGGAATGAGAAACCCTGATAAGGTCACCGTATACCTACTGCATACCGCGTGGGCGGAATCATGCCATGGGCGTATCTAGAACGGGCCCTACAGGCAGGGTGTTCGACAGATCTGAATGCAAGCCACTCAGGCTGATCAGGAAAAGGTCCGAAGGAGGTGATAAGTCCAAGCATGCAAACGCGAGGACGGACGGTTCTGGCCAAGACTCAATCAAAACAAAAACAAAAAAATTATAGGTGCGATCAATAGTATGGTGCTACAACTTTTTTTTAGCGAACTCGGCTGCGACGCGATCGTTGAGCCACTGCATTCGGTCTGGAGTGCGGTCCCAATTCCGCTAGCAATTTAGTGTCAGATGATAAGTATTCGCAGATGATCGGGTAGAAGGGAAAAAAAACCAGTGGGGTTATTCTCGCTCGCCCCTTTCGTCGTAGTAAGTCTCTAACACAGTATACAGTAATATTAAGTTCTGAACTCTCGGAGGACATTTGACAAATTGGCAGAAGATCCTGGTATCCTCAATGTTCGTTGATCACGACGCGCACGTTATCAACACGACGCGCACTAATACGTTGTAGTATATGTATACGTTACCTACCCGCGAATCCCGGTAGTCATGCAGCAAGAATATACTGACTTAACAGAACTATCCGTCGACGATGACACGAATCGTTAATGAAACGTCATTTCCACTGTGAAAACGGAGACGATGAACCTCGATTGACATATGTATATTTGGTACCGACTCACGAATTTCACGTGACGCCTTATACTCTTGATCCAAGGCAACTTCAATTCTTGCATTTGACGCATCTTGTCGTCTATTTGTTCCCGCAGCTTAACGTACTCTTCCTGAAGGTCTGCCAATGCCTTCGGATCAGAAGCTGCTGCCCTCCTCTCCTTCATGATCTTCTGTAGAAGCTCCGACTGCTTCCCGACTAGCTCCTCGAGCTGAGAAAAGAGGTGCTTTCCAGCAGATGTTTCTTTGAGTTTCTTTTTTTCCTCGCCCATTTCTTGTTGAAGTTGCAGGACCCTGCGCTTGTCCTCATTCAGAATGATATCCCGAATAAGCTCCTTCAGATCGTCGCTACTCCTGCACTCATGCGTCTGGGCTCCCTGTGTGATCATCGTCTTCCAGTACTCCGCCTTGAGCTCTTCCAACCTCCTCTCGCCGACATTTGGGAGAACTTCATCCCACATCGTCGTAGTGAGGTATACTTTGTCTAGAGCGTCCTTTCCGCATAATTCTCGAAATATTTTGAGATTCTTCAGGGGTGTACCAGCCATGCGGTTGTCCGTTATACGATGAAGATACAAAATCCCGGAAAGAAGTTTGCTTTTGGAGTAACTGGAAGAATGAACATGAGAATCATCCTCTGGTGACGATCGGGAATTACCTCGAGTTGAGCCACTTGGAAATCATGGTCAAGATGTCGAGATCGGATTTATATGTGTCATCAAATCCCGGCGTATCCACCAATACCACGTGTCGCCCATTCTTCTTATCCCAAAACTTAATAGCGTGGACCTCGCTTGTGAACGATTTCAATGAATGGCCGATGACATTCTTGTCAATTCCACTGGCGGAGCTTATCAACTGCAAGCATGTAAGTAAACGACCTCCACTATACGTTGTTCGTCTCACCGTGCTCTTTCCAGCACCTGTTGGTCCCATGACACTGGGTAGAATTGGGTTAGACATTTCATCGGTTGAGACTATCTTACTTACGCTATCACGACATCATCATCTCCCACTTGTTCTATACTCACTTCTGCGACAGATTCTTCTGCTTCTCCCTGAACCTTCTCTTCGTGGTCCGTGTCCCCAGTGGCCTGAGACTCTGTGCCAGACACTACGGCCGACCAGGAAGGCTCGTTAGCCATCTCCCTGAGTTGGACATTGCCTCGCTCTAGGTCCTCCACCTTCATAGAAGAGTTTTCTACTCTCTGAGGACGTCCTTGATCCATCCCTGCGCGGTCCATATCTGGCTGGGACTGCAGCTTCGCATCGGTCTGGAGTAACCCGCTTGGCCCTGTAGTCTCCCGGGCCGACGGACAGGATTCACTATCCCCCGTCCCCTTTTCCTGGGGTTTATCTGACCGCTCTGTGCTTAACTGAGACCTAGGAGTCGAATAACCTCTCACTTCATCGTTCTGGGCTGGAGCTGCAGAGGTTGTCCCAGTCTCAGAGTTCTGCGTCGCAGGACGTGTCTGGTCCAGAGGGTTCCACTTCGTAGCATGCGCCGGGGGCGAAATTTTCGGTGTCGCACGGGAATTCTGATCCGCACGGTTCCGCGTCATGGAGAAGTTCTGGGCCAGGGGGATTTGTCCCACAGGAGGTGTTGGGGACGGAAGGTTCGGCGTGATAGAGAGCAACGCTGGCTGGTTTTCCTCGGCCACCTGATCAGATCCTCCAATCGTCCCCTTCCGTTTCTTGGTCTTCCACAGGTCGGCTTCAGGTCCGGGTCTCCCGTTCGTATGGGACTCCTGGTGCCCAGAATGAAATTCTTGAATCGTTTGTTGTCCTGGCTCAGGGGAAGAGCGCGACTTCGTGGAAGATTCCTTGTGGGCCGCGGAAGACCTTCGAACTGACTCGGGACGCTTGTCGTCTGCCTGACACTGATTCTCTATATTTTTGGCTGAGGGGACTGGCGGGACCTCGGGCTGAGCAGGCGGCTTGGTCGCCCTAGAGTCGCTCCGCTTTCCCATTAAAAACTGTCGTGAAGATGATTCAGTTGACATGCACCGACGAGAGAGATAAACGGAAACCTTACCGAGAACATTGTCACTGCTGCAACTTCGCCTACACTTGGTGGTGCTGCTTGTCAGTGTTACGCAGAACTGTAACAGAGAGATAGATGGGAGGAGGAGAAAATGATTCTAGGGCAGTGATAGAGTCGACCGAGGATGTTGTGTAATGGGAGGCTGCGATGAGGCTACCACATCCCCACCGCACACCGCGTGGCCCGGGGCTGATGGGGCGTATCTGGAACAGGGCTGCAGGGCATTGAACGTGTCCGACAGACGAAACTCCGAAAGGTTGCATCGATGCAAACGCGAGGCTCGGAGAACTCTGTTTTCCCACCAATTACGGTAGCGGCCGCCGGGCCTTCCTGACTCCATTTCTGCAGGATGTGATGATGATAATCAGCTCAATGCTTTGACCGATCTTCTCCAAAACGGACGACAACTGCAAGGTACAACCACTGTAAGATTTCGCTGAGATAGTAGCCTGACCCAAGCAACGTGTACAGTCGATACCACTAGCAGGTCACTCGATTCCATCCCCTCGCAAACTTGTACCCCCATTCACGCTAGCCTCAAGCCGCTACTTCGTTAGGCCAGATAATATACTTGCGACGAACCTCGCTTGCATCCATATAGCATGGGGCTGAAGGACTGGTTCAAGGGCATACGCGGTTCAACCTTCCAGTTGAACGACGATGATGTAGTGGTATTGTATGTGTTCTAGACAGTGGTCACCCCGTTGAGTTCACACTGACTCCAAAACCAGCTTGGTGGGCCCTTCAGGGAGTGGAAAGAGTTCGGTATGGTCGTTTTCTCTGCATTGCAGTTGAGATTCAACACCATTGCAGTTCGTGAACGACGTGACGAAGAGCGGTGTTGTCGTTGTTGGTACAAGCCTTCGGCCCTCCACGGTTACCCCACAAGCGATCAGATGCGAGCTCACTGAAGAAGCGAAGTCTGAGTTGGGAGTCTCTCCACAAAAGAACATCGTATTCGTAGACACGCCTTCCTTTCATACCGGCCGCAACGATGGAGCAGATAGAGAGATGGGTAACTGGTTGAACAAAGTAAAGTAAGATTTCCTCGGCATAATGGATGTAGCGAAACCCACGGCCCACCTGTTCAGATTCAGGTCCACCCGTACTGGAACCATCTACATGCATAGAGTTGAAACCGACCCGGATCGCGAACCTATTCAGCCGCATTTGAATACCTTCGCCGGTACCCTTTCACAGAGCGTTGTCTCTCATGCTCTCCCTGAGAGACTGCATGCCGTCTTCAGCTACGAGGATATAATTGCCAAAGACAAAATGGACCGTCACCGTGCGGCGTTCCAGGCGCAGTTGAGTGCTCTCCGCACGAACGTGATTCACGGGAGAGTGTTGAGATGGAATACCTCTTTCAACCCCAACCTTTTCCAACGAGGTGATTCGGAGACAGCTTGGAAGGCTGTGGTCGCACTTTTTTCTCCTGCACGCTGATTATGATGACGGGAATGTATGTACGTACTCTTACTAGGTAATTTAGCCTTTACACGAAGCATAAAGCTCACGCCCCGCATTCCATAAGTACTCGTAAATAATATCTACAGTGAGCTTGGCAGGAGTGGTACATTGGAAACTCGGGAAATGGAACGTCGATGCAGTTGCCCGTACCGGCAGGATGGTCAACGTTTCAGAGCATCAAGAGACACCGGTCAATTGCACGATTATCAGCCTTGAGGCAAGGATGATAGACGGACAACACGATATACTTATTATATCTCAGCAGGCAGACCCGTCAAAAATTCTGGTGTAAACCCACTATGTACATACCGCGTCACGGAGCAGGTACGTACAACGTGTTTCCACAGGCATGGAACGTGTCTGACGACTATCAATCTGCAATACAGACTCGATGTAACAAGGATTCAAGTTATGATAGGACCAGTGATTGGAAAGATTGCCGGGCTATTCGAGCCCTTGCGTACTAGAATCGTGGAAGAAGCGTAGACAGCCTGAGGGAAGGTACACCTTTGGGGGTGCGCCGGTTCCGAGTCCCAGCCAACATTAACTTTCAGCCACGATGAGTCGACCTTCTTGCTCCGATCTGGGCCAGTAATTCCCACATCATGTCCTGGTGTCGCAATTCTTCATCAGTGATGACCCCGAGGAAATTGCGGCTGCTCGGGAGTCGGGACGGAGCGGTCAATGTGATCGTAGATGGATGCGCCGTCCGAGGAGCGACCGGGAGCGCTGGGATTGAATCATCAGACCCGTTTCCTTTTTACCAAACAAGAAGCTTGTGCCAGTGGGAGAGATCGGGCACAGTACGCACCCAGTTGCGCACCGTTACCGCGTACTACCCGACAACCTAGGCCGGCATCTTCACCAGATCTCCGAATCCTCTTACCGCCTACTTGTCCAGCTCAGAACCTTTCGCATATTATGTCTTTGCCAGATCAACTCTCTCGGGATTATCGCGCGATGAAGAATCCAGTGACCCGTCTGATTACTCATTTTCGAAACTTAGTCTGGCGAGGCTCCGCTGTGGTTACCCCCCAAATATCTGGGGATGATATCGTAGTGTTGTAAGTTCTTGGAGCATTTGGCGTTGTGGCTCCTCACTATGTCCTGACGACGAATCTCCTTGAAACAGCATGGTAGGGCCCACGGGATCCGGGAAGAGTTGGGTAAGTGCTACGTAAGTAATGTCCGTCGCCGGTCTCGTCTTAGCTCCGCTTCAGTTCACAAAGGAAGCGACGAGAAGCAATTTGGTCAAATCTAGCAGGACCTACCACCCTTCGACGGATGAGGTTCAGGCTATTCGATGTGAACTGACGGAGGAAGCCAAGAGAGAACTGCTACAAGATGAAGGGGTGAAAAACATTGTATTTGTTGACACTCCTTCTTTCCTCACTGGATGCGACCACCCTGACGCACGAGAGGAGGTCAAAAAATGGCTGAAAAAAACAAAGTAAGAGTTATTGTATTACTTCCTTACTACAATGCCAAGCCGATGGTCTAACAGGTATGAACCTCGACTCGAGCATGTTGGCGTGATCTACATGCACCGGCTGGAGACCGATCCAGCGCTTGAACCTCTCCTGAAACACCTTGAAGAATTTTTTGCTATTCTTCGGATTAGTGATGGCTGCGCCCCGCAGAGACTTCTGGTTGTCAGAAGTTATGACAAGACCTCGAGTATTGTTTCCTCGTCCAAGATCGTGGAGCGCACTGCCAAACTCGGGGCACAGCTAGAAGAACTTCTGGATAAACCGGGTGGGAAGGCTTCAATGCACGAAGAGCTTTTCCAGGGAGAACCCGAAGTAGCATGGAGTGTCATAGCGGAGCTCTTTAAGTAAATACTGACTATTGTGGTCTGTCATTCCCGAATCCCACTTTATAGATTGGAAGAAGTCGAACGAAATATACTCGGACTCAGGGCAGCAGCGCCGTTGTTTGTAACGTGATGATGTCATGATTCATCTACTCTGTGCACACACGTACATCATAGGGTAACCTGACTCCTGAGTAGGCCTGTGACAGTTTTGTAGACTGGGTGACCAATGGCGAAAAAGCCTGGCAAGCTGTAATAACCTTTTCCTCGTCCATTCACCTCCTCTCTTCCCAGCGAACGGAGCCGGCGACGTACAAAGAGAGCTAGTTAACCACAGTACGAGGGTCACTTACATGCGGCTCCAGGTTTCGAGTTACCGGCACCGCAGTGTACTATCCGTCATAGAACATCATCCCGCAGCGAGTCACACGGACCAAAACAAGGAGGGAAAATCGATAATACGATGACTTTGTCCCTGGTTGAATCGACCAGCGCTGAACACGATGAAAATGGAATGTTTTACAGTGGGAGAATGGATCCTGACCGTAACTTGATGTGCACTGCGGCGTGAGTTCATTCAAATTTGAAGTTCCGTGGGACAGGCGCGGGGCCCCCGCGGAAGAGCCACTCCAGCGCTACAAGCCTACTTGAACGTGTACTGAGAGTTCACGATATGAAATACAACATACTAACACGGGGCCCAAGGTTGGGCTCTAACCGCATACATTTTTTTACATAATGTGACTCATGAGTATCATGATCATATCACCATATCAATCTTGGAACGTTCCAGTCTCGTGCCAACAGGGACATCTGATTATAATTATCGATTGTGACGCGCACAGCCTATCTCAGAAGGAATCGACGAGCTGTAACACTAGGCGGCTCACGGAGGAACACACTAGCATGTCCTACTTCTCCGAGTCTGGACATTACCCTATCACTTGGCGCTGAGCTGCGGCCCGGGTGAG
>JBBPRP010000411.1:0-15281 GCA_038093135.1 Leccinum longicurvipes
ATTGCAACCTGACCTTGGACACCCACGAGCGAGGACTTAGCCAGTCGCAATGGCTGATCCACGTTCTGATCCAGCATTCCTCTTTAATAGCCCATCTCGCCTCTCTCCCCTAACTTCTGAAGAGTCCGGTACACCATTCCAACCTGCCACTGTGACGCGTCGAAAAGTACTAGTTCATGTATATCCGCCAGTCCTTTCCCCATCTACCAAGGGGCTTTACCAGCCAACTCCAGATTATCTCGGTGGTGATCCGGAATTTGTCCGTGATGACCTAGACGCCGTTGTAGGCGAGTACCCATTGGAAGGCAAGGGTAGACCTTCCCACTATTTCGTCCGTTTCAGAGACGGACTCGTGCGTAGGGTCAGTGGCGTTACCCTGTCTCCGTTTATGAAAAGTTGAACCTTCTTTAGATCTCTTCGCGTGCACTTATTCCTCATTACACTGACCTAGTCAATGACTATGGTGCGTTCTGAACAGCTGACTTCTCTCCTGTTGCTTGATGGTTTCTCTTTTTAGAGCGCCAAAAGGAACAGGGCCTCCTTGACCACTTTGATCCCACCTCCGATGATGTACATGAGTACTCGCGAATGAGTGGTAAGGTAATCGTTGGCGTGGCGAGCCGCACCACAGCCTCGCGGTCATACTCCCAGAGCAATGTGTCCCGGTCTCCTCTTTCTTCCGATTCCCCTCTAACAGAAGAGAGCGACGACACCAGTGACAATGAAGATTACATTAGCCGAGCCTCAGTTCGCAAATCTGGTCGTCTTGCCGCAAGCGGAGGAAAGCTTAGACAGAGCAAGCTTCCATTTAGTCCCAGGAAGTTTCGCAGCAATCACATGCGGCGAGAACAGCTAGATTCTGACTCTGAAGACGATCTAGGTGGCTACAGTCAAGTAGACTCTGACATAGAAATTGTTGCGCCTAGGAGGTCAACACGATCACGGAGGACTGCCCGCTCTAACCTAGTTGATGATCTCATGGAGGATGGAGACTCTGACGGGGATACATACTATGACACCTCTCGACATAAATCCAGCAAGAAAATGGAAGGGGAAAGGCTGAGAAAGAAGCGTTCCGTGACAGCCCGTCCCGCCTACGGACGCTTTCGTGACATTGACGATCTTGCCTTTGCTTCTGACGAGGACGAAGCAACTTCATCCCTCCGTGCCCATAGAGATATCTGCGAAAAATGTCATAAGCGTCCCGCTCACGAGCTGTTGACGAGAGCGAAAAAAACCAAACGGAAGACCAAGGATGATGATGACGCATCTGATGAGAACGATGTCGACTACATACGAGGTTTGGGAGGCTGGGTTCGATGGTTTGGATATCCAAAATTTATCCCTGCGTGTCAAACTGAAGCGATGGTTTTGCAGCCTCAAATGTCCTGTGGTCGCCCATTGGAAGTGTCTCGCAAAAACTCAAAGAGATGAAATCATGCGAGCTGCGCGTACTCGTGATAAAGTCCAATGGAAAACAGAAGGAAAATCTGCGAACGAACCATCAGCTGGCGATTTACCTGATCGCAAGGACCTCGACATCAACCAGACAACGGAGTTCATTTGTGGATTGTGCATGAAGGGTGGTATTTGCATGGGATGCTTGGAGGTGGCTCTGGAACCCGACCCGTCTCTTGCGAATAAACATCCTCCTGGTAGCCCTTCTTCTGAAATCGTGCAAGGCAAGCTTCCTGACGTCGAGATGGTCGATACCACCTCGTCCAGGGATCATACAGTGTCGCAGCCTTCCCGGGAACTCCTCTTCAGATGCTTTTCATGCAGACGACTCGCACATTATCAACACTTGCCCAATCCACCGAATGCGGATCAGGAGGATGCAGATCTTGCAACTTACTATCAGGAAGAAACTGGTTGGCGTTGTGGTGATTGCGTCTCATATGTTTATCCACTGGACAAAATTCTGGCTTGGCGACCCTACCCTCTGGGCGTTGTTGAACCCACCACCGCAAATCCACCTGATGCAAAGATACCCCTTCCTCGAGAATACTTGGTGAAGTGGGCAGATCGGAGCTATCGACGGACGGAATGGGTGCCTCATATGTGGCTGGTTTCAGCCAACTTATCGAAGCTGAAGCACTTCCTTGCCAAAGGTTCCAAAGTTCCGCTTCTGGACGAACCAGTATCCGACGAGACAGCTATGGATGTTGATGAGCTTGGCCGCGTCGACAAGCAACCAATTCCATTTGAACCCAGTGCGGATATTGATCTTGATTCCCCCTCAGCCAAGCCAAATCACATCTCGCTCGGTCCTTTACCTGATGCTGAACGTCGAATCCCCCCAGCTTGGAAAACCATCGATCGAGTTCTTGATGTGCGGTTTTGGAAAAACTCATCAAGTACGAACGGGAGGCACAAGAAAAAAATTATTAGTGGTCAGTTTGATGACATGCCTTTGAGTCCTCAACAGCAGCTAGAGCGGGCTTACACCGAGGGTGAACAACCTGACGAATCATTAATGGAGGAAGTGGACGAGTGGTTGTCAAGGACGGAGCAAGACTTATCGGCTGAGCATATCGACGAAATTGTGTGGGTCTTCGTTAAGTGGGAAGACCTTGGGTACGATGAAGGTCAGTATCTCGTGTTGGTATACGGAGATACTCTTTCAATATTTTAATAGCATCTTGGGATTCTCCGCCTCGCCGCGGGGAGCCTGGGTTCAGTGCTTTTGAACGCGCATTCCAACGTTTTATCGATTCTCAGAAAGTTTCTGTCAAGCGTACAAGAAGAGATATTGACACTCGTGTCGAAAACGGTTATGGTGCCTTTGCTCTCAAACGAGATCTTGATGAACAACCTGATCTGGGACAGAGTAATGAGCTCAAGCTCATGCGATTCCAAGTCGGTAGCTTTATTGTGATTAAGCACTTTGCTCATAAGTTTACAGATCGATGGGTTTAATTGGCTTTGCGATAACTGGTGGAATCGACAGTCGTCTATACTAGCAGACGAAATGGGTTTGGTTCGTCGCTCGCTGTGTCTCTCTGTTTTCTCTGACTCGTCCTTTACTTTACAGGGTAAAACAGTTCAGATCGTTACGTTTCTCGGGACATTGGTCGAAAAATTTGGCGTGGCTCCTGCTCTTGTTGTTGTCCCAAATTCCACAATCACCAATTGGGTTCGAGAATTTTCGCGCTGGGCTCCCAGAGTCAGAGTGGTACCCTTTTTCGGGGAAGCCAAGTCGCGGGATGTGATCATGCAATATGAACTATTTCATGGATCGAAGCGCGAGCCGAAATATCATGTCCTCGTCACTACATATGAGACTGTCACAAACCCCAGGGATTTCGCCTCAGTCTTCAGAAGTGTGGGTCGCTGGGAGATCTTGGTCGTGGACGAGGGTCAGCGCCGTGAGTGTTTCTCTTTCATTTGTGAATATCGATTTTCACATTCATCGCAAGTTAAAAGCGATAATAGTCTGCTCTTCAAGAAGTTGAACGAGCTCAGGCCAATTCACCGGATTATCATGACAGGGGTCAGCCAAGGTTCATCTTGTCACAAATTTTTATCCAACATTTTTGTCAGACTCCATTGAACAACAACATCCGTGAATTATTCAACTTGATGAATTTCCTGGATCGCGATAAGTGGCAGGATCTTGAAGCGCTTGAGAAGGAGTACGAAGAGCTCAACGAAGATCTAGTGCGCCAATTGCACGCGAAATTAAAGCCATACTTCCTGCGTCGCATCAAGAGTGATGTACTACAACTCCCACCCAAGGTATTTGAGCTCCCCATCGAGTACGACCCACTGAACATACTTTTGAGTAGAACGAAGTCATTGTACCACTCTCAATGACTCCTCTGCAGAAAGAGATATATCGGTCGATCCTCAGTGAGCTTCAACGTGTTATATATTAGGCTCGATCACGAATTTCGTGCCTCAGGCCAGAATTTAGATATCCTCAAGCACCTCACGCAAGTGTCGACTGTTACAGCAGATCGCGCAGGAGTCTCTAAAACGAATATGAACAACATGTTGATGCAGTTACGAAAGTAAGTACCCGTAGGGATTGCTAATGCACCTTCCTCACTAATCGTACCAGGTGCATCCAACACCCCTACCTGATATCCAATGACATCGAACCTCGTGGCCTTGAGCTACGCGAGGCTCACGAGAAACTGATAGGCGCGAGCGCGAAGCTTCGACTACTGAGACCACTGTTGCCAAAGCTCAAGGCAAGGGGACATCGCGTCCTCTTGTTTAGTCAAGTAAATCTCCCTTCTTCGTATAGTCCACTAGCTTTAATTGGTCTCCTCAGTTTGTCATTGCTCTCGACATCGTCGAAGACTTCTTGAAAGGCGAGGGGTACAAATATCTGAGAATTGTAAGGTCACCAGTTTCCGAGCTAGCCTTGGTTTACCCTTGTCCAGGACGGTGGAACGAAGCAAGCGGTCAGACAGAAGGGCATGGACGAGTTTAACAAGCCAGATTCGGAATATTTCATATATCTTCTCAGCACTCGTGCTGGCGGTGTCGGTATCAATCTTTATACGGCGGATACAGTCATTATATTTGATCCGGACTTCAATCCTCACCAGGTTAGTGACGGCTTCTCATTCTGGCTGCCTGACTGACACCGTCCGATAGGACCTTCAAGTAGGAGAGGATTTTACTTCGCTCTCAACATCCACTGAGTATATATCCAGGCAATTGCTCGCTCGCATCGTTATGGTCAACAGAAAACGTGTCTCGTGTTCAAACTCATGATGAAAGACTCCGCTGAAGGTGAGTACCACTTTTTAGAGAACCATCCCTATTTAATGTTTCGCAGAGCGGATAATGCAGGCCGGCAAGAAAAAACTAGTCCTTGATCATTTGATCGTACAGAAAATGGATGATGATGAGAATGGCGGTGACGACCTGAAATCGATTCTCACATTCGGAGCTAGGGCGCTCTTTGAGGAAGGGGAACAAGGCTCGAAAGATATTGTTTGTGCGTACCATCTCGGGCCTCTTTCCCAGTGCCAGCTTAGCCATCACAATCAGACAGCGACCACGACCTTGATAAGCTCATAGAGAAAACAGAAGCCAATGGGGACGAAAAGGACATTCAAGCCGGCGAGCCCGGTCTGAAGTTCAACTTTGCCAAGGTATGGGCAGCAGAGAAGGACGTCTTGGAAGACGTTGGAGACACTGTACCCGACATTGATCATGAGGATTCGTGGGCCCGTGCGCTAGAGCGTATGGCTGCTAAGCAAAATGCAGCGAAGGAAAAAGAGGTGACAGGCCGCGGAGTCCGTCGCAAGGCTGCCGCCGCGTTCCCTCAGGTTTGTCCAATAGAAATCCACTCCAATCCCATGATTGACCCATACCTTTCAGCAACAACTTGACTTCCTAGATGGTCCGGAAGAGGCTCCTGCCAAGAATAAAGGAAAAGGCAAAAAGAAAGGTCAATCATCGAAATCAGGGGCATCTTCAGATTCCGATTCATACGATGGTTCTGCTTATCACGGTGGTGGTGATGATACCGATGGCACAACGGGGTCGATGCAGTCGCTCGATGCCGACCGGGAACTTTTAATAGACCCGGCGATGGCTAAGAAGCACTCGCGTAATCTTCCCACTTCTTTTCCAGCTGTACCCTCAGGATCGACTCTTCATGATAATGAAGAATGCGGCCTCTGTGGACGGAGGCATGGACCTGGTGACTGCACTATGACGGAGAGCTCCTCGAATCTTATTGAATACCGGGAAATCTTGTTGAATCATGCAGAAAATGAGTCATGGGAATGCAGAGTACGTATGGACGTTGTCTTCTATGAACATTAAGTTGAAGATCACGTACAGAGAGCTGCTATCGAGGCAATTGAGCAGACATTATACAACCGAGGTCAAGGTCATCTATTGACTGGTCAACCCCTCAAACTGGTAGCCAAACTGGGATCCGCTTCAGTGCCCGTGAAAACCGATGAACGTCATGTTTCTGTTGAAGACCGCCGCAAGACGTCGTCAAAAGCACCTGTACGTAAACTTCTTCCTCCCCCCCAGGGGGTGGCATATCAAGGGAACGGGACTACCCTCCAGCCAAACCGAGAGAGCATTGCGAAGAGCTATTCTAGCCTTCCATCGGAGCACTCACCACCTGTTATACTGCCCGCTAAACGCATGTCTTCCCCCGATGGAGTGTCTGAAAATTTGTCGAAGAAGCAGAAACAGAACGGTATCTCTGGCTGCCCAGTGTGTCTTGGACCCCAACATTCCATCGAAAATTGTCCTATTTTTCATGCAGACAATCATAGGTTCGCCTTGGGTTAAATAAGACTACTTTCTTCTTTGACCTCGGTTCCAGCATCACGAAGCAGATATTGCGACTGTCCGGGGATCCGTCGCAAAAGCGGGTAGTCAAGAAACTTCGACGTCTTCTCAAGCAGCGGAAGTGGGCTGAGACTGGGGGAACGGGTGACAAGATGGAAACGTTCCCTTGATATAAGTAGAACATTTTTCTCTTACCCAAGGCTGCACAAAAGACTTGTAATGGGTGATACTGTAATATGGGCGATTTTATTTGCTAGACCTATTACTATATTGTGCATAGGTATTCAGTCTAAGTATACTGACTCAGTCTACTATCGAATCTTGATAAAATTGGTCATGCGTACCGTCAGATACTCCGACGCGAGTACGTAAAGTGATGCGGCTCCTCACATTCTCTCACCACCATCCCGCGAGACAACTCTCGGTTCAGGTACTCACTTGCTGGGCGAGGCGTTTTGGCAAAAATAAACACTACCGCTATTCGAAAGCTTAGTGTTACCTGCCAGGCCGATGGTCCTCACACCTCGTCTCCGAACGTTCAACATCGCAGATCCATCGCCTATGGAAATGGAAACGGTTTCTGAATCCGTGCCAAATCCGAGCTCGCGCAAACGGCAGCGATCCATGACGTATGACGCACCCATAGAAGAGTTGCCGGAGTTGCCCAAGCTTTCTGGACAGATCATGTTGGAGGTGTTTACTCATAAATCGCTCCGACTGGCCTGCCACGCCAAATATCGCGACAATGAACGTTTATCGGTTCTCGGATCCCACATGTTGGAGATGGTGACCACACAACTACTGTTCAACAGGAAACCAATGTTAACGAGAAATGATATCGAGGTGAGCGCAAATACCGTGAGCTCCCAGTATCATGAGACGATGTTTTAGGAAGGCACGAAGACAAAAGCTATTATCGGTGGAGATCATCGACACATGGACCAACTTTTATCGACTACGGGATGAACTACGCTACGACCCATCATTTCATTCATCAGTAACGGAGGCCGAGGTAAGCGGTGCGTCTGTCCGATTTGGCGAGATCTACAACGCTGAAAGTACATTATAGCAAGGTCGTCTTTTGTTTCTCGCTTATCTCGGTGCAGTCTTCTGCGAGCGTGGACTGACGACCGTTCAAGAATGGATTGGAGCTCTTTTACGATTGTCTATCAACTTGTTTCAGGACAGAATGACCTTTGACCTTGGACCCGAAGACTTTGAGGAACAGTCTGGGAAAAGGCCCAAGGTTGAAGAGTCATTGCAGGGATTCTCGACACATCCATTGCAACATGCACTCCCTAGCTTGTCAGGTGGTTATAAGGGTACACATTACAATCCGTACTCTCAAGCTATGAGTACTCTGCCTCCGCCACCGCCTCCACCAAGCATACCGCCCCCCATACAACCACCACCTCCGAAAGGGATGCCTCCATTCGGGAATCCACTGGCGCCTGCGCAACCGCATCTGGCGTTTTTACCACTGTTCAATCAGACGGCGACACAGCGAGGGTTGAGTGTCGACTACCCTGCATCATTTTCAGGACCGCCACATGCGGGAAAGTGGAACGTCACTTGCGTCGGTGAGCAAGAGAATAGTTTTTTTTTAAAGCTACCGAAATGACGCTTAGCACGATGACCCAAAGTAAATGGGATAGAAAGAGGCAAAGGCAATGGACCGAGTAAGCAACTCGCCAAGGAAGAGGCAGCAAGAGCGGCGTACTATGCGATGGGATGGGCACCTCGTACGTCAGGATAATTTCTATGGACTTTTGGTTGTTCTAACCGCATGTAACGCCAGGCGGGTGATGCGGATGTTAGTACCTCTAGCATTTGTCAAGAAAGGGGTTACTATCCCTCTCAGCAACTTTGGCTGCCAACTGATTCGGCAGTCACAGTACGTCACGAGCAGTCACAGTCGGTCACAAGCCAAACTCGCTAGAGCACTTCGCAGCGAGTGACACCAGTGACAGATTGAGCGTGACTTGGCGCGTCACTTACCTTCCTTATTAGGAAGCTGCCGAGTCAGTTGGCTGCCGAAGTTGTTGCGAAGGATAGTACACTAAATAGGAATTGCATAATAGCATTCGTGGGAAAGTATGCTTACTCATACAAAGAAGTTGAGAAGTGGTGCCGAGTGAATGCCGAAGATACGAGAACGACTTGTCCGAGTCCGTGACGGTTCTTTGCACACTAGCGTTGAGGCTGTAGTGCTCAGCACAAGCTTCTTGTCGTCGCCGTCCGAGTCGTCGTCGCCACCGTCGCTGTCGCCATTTAACAGCGCCCGTCGTCATGCGCGATGCCCATTCTGTGCCGTCCATGTCGATGTCCAACCTTGCCCTGTCCGAACCTACGCACATCGACCTGACTGGCGATGACGATGTCTCTCCGTCCTCGACGCGCGCCCGGGTTGAAGCGCAACCCATGCAAACGTACGCTTTCTCTCCGTACCCGCACCCCCTCCCCCCACAAGCGCCAAAGCCCCCGCCGATGCTACATACACCGGCCTATCGCCCTCTCTTTCCTGTTTCCCGTCCGCATCAGCATCTCCCTTCGCCTCAAAATGGCATCTCTCTTGTCCATCCATTCACAAATCGACCCCCGTCCGCACACCCTCCGAACAATGTTATTGATCTGACTCACTCCCCCTCTCCCCCTGCCTCCCCCCTTCCTCCCACCTCACTCCCGGACGATCTCTCACCCAGGACTCCCGTTTGCATCGGCCAGCTTACAGTTACCGCTTTGGTTCTCTACCCAGTTCCGTACCTTCAATCCCTTGATCCGTCAAAGGCCGAAGCCGATTGGGCGAGCGTGCGTCTCCAGTACGAGCACAATCCTCACAAACAGCCAGGTACAACAGAAACCATCCATATCAAAACTCCCCAAATCAGGTCCCCCTCCGGTGAAGTGAGCTCGGGCGAGGCCTTCGGCGTTGTTGAGCAAAAAGTGGCATCCCACCTTGGCCCGATGTTAGGAAAAGGTCTTATCCGATTAGACGCTAAAGTGCGTCGTGGCATGCCGAATGTGAGTGCACCTTACCCTTTGACCCAGTTCCGCTAGAAGCGTCTGCTTCATTCTGCCACAGCTCCCCATCCTTCCATTACAATTACTTGTTTATACTCCGAAGGGCAACATCACAGTTGTCGGAAATTATCTCCACCAGTGTGGACTCCTACTCGATCACCCGTCCCCTCCGTACGAGATCCAGCGCCTAGCCAACTATCATTATTGTAACCCCCACAATCCTCCTCCGGGAGGACACCGTCAGTCCTTGCCTCCCATTCGGTCTGGTTACTCTGGTCCAGGAGGAAGTAACTCTCGCTGGTCCGCGCCTGTGGTGTCTGGGAAGACGCTCGAGATTCAGCGCAGTCAGGTGGAGGAACTCTTCAAGAGTCTCAAAAGCGGAGATGAGCTATCTGAGACTGAACCTGGTAACTCATTCATTGTTCCCACTCGTCACCGCTTCATTTGCTGATTCGTTTCATTTTATGAAAAGCATATGAAGTTGGGACGCCTCTTTATCCCCATCAGAAGAAGGCACTTACATTCCTTCTTGAGCGTGAACGGGAGAAACGTTGTAATGATGGGCGGTATTCCTCTTTGTGGCAGAACAGGGTGAACCCTCATTCTGGACAGCAATCGTGGTTCCACATCGTGACCCAGAAGGAGCTTTTCCATGAACCACAGGAAGCCAAAGGTGCCATTCTTGCGGATGACGTACGTTCGTTGCTTCTCCAAGACCAAAAAAAACTAACTTGCACTTGCTGCTCAGATGGGTCTTGGCAAGACAATAACGTGCGTTGCTCTCATTGCTGCGACCTTCGACGCCGCTCGTGCATTTGCTGCTTCCCCATTGCCTCTACCTCCTTCTCCTCCAGACAGAGGCTTTCTCGAGGATCCTCTATCCGCTTCTCATTTCTCTGGGAGTGTCTGGGGTATGCCTAGCACGTCCGATTGTGGAAAGGGGAAGGGCAAACTTGCAAAGGCTCAGGATAAAGTGGAGGCTGAATATGCGCGTGCTTGTCGTATCAAGGTTAAAAGTCGAGCGACCCTCATCATTTGCCCTCTGTCAACGGTGTCGAATTGGGAGGATCAGTTCCGCGAGCATTGGCGAGGAGAAGTTTCGGTAGTTGGGGGTGGTGGGATGACCTGTTCTGCGGCCACTAACACGTGTGGCCCGGCTACACCACCGTCTCAGACGCTATCACAGCAAGAGCCTAGTGGTGACATGAAGCCGTATCGCCGTCCATTGAGTGGCCGTCCGTTGCGGGTATATGTGTACCATGGGAATGCACGTCGACCGGATTCAGCCTTCCTCGCAGACTTTGATGCTGTTATCACAACATATGCAACGTTGGCTTCGGAATACTCAAAGCAATCTAGGAGCATTGCTTCACTTGAAGCTGAGGAGGAGGAGGAAGGCGACAGTGATGGAGGATTCCCAGGAATCGAGATTGATGAAAATGGAAACCAAGTAGTCCGGTTACCGAAGCCAAAGCGAGCAGGGATGAAACGGAAAAAGTCATTTTCTAATGTTGCAGTGGAGGCCACAAGTGCACTACAGACCATCCACTGGTTTAGGGTTGTACTTGATGAAGCCCAGTATGTTCTGCCAAACGGTACCGAGCTAGCACAAACTGATTATGACATAGCTCCATCAAGGAGATCGCAACAGTAGGCAGTCGTGCCTCCTGTGACTTGGTCGCTGACCGTCGGCTCTGCCTAACTGGAACTCCTGTCCAGAACAAACTTGACGACGTTTTCGCACTGATCAAGTTCTTGCGTTTAGAACCTTTTGACGACAAGAATATCTGGACGGAATTCATCGGGACTCCTGTCAAGTATGGGCAGTCGCTGGGTGTTGCCCGACTACAAACCATCATGAAATGCATTACCCTCCGCCGCACCAAGGAAACAGAAACCGCAGACGGAAAGAGAATTCTCAATCTTCCACCTCGTCGAGATGAACTCCGTTATCTCAAATTCGACTCACACGAACAGGCGATTTACGACCAATTCTTTACGGAATCCAAAGCTGAGTTTAACGAGTTGTCGAACAAAAATGAGGTTATGAAGAATTACGTCGGGATCTTGCAGAAGATTTTGCGCTTGCGGCAGATCTGCGATCATTATGAACTGGTCGAGGGCAAGGGGTCTGGAAGCGTTCAGTCGACAGAGCTTAGCAGTTACGAGGACCTGGCGGCCGCGATTGAAAGGGAAGGTCTTAGCGCCTCTCGTGCAGTCGCAATTGTTGCACTGCTGAGGGAGGCTGCGACAACGCAATGCGTAGAGTGTGGCGAGGAACTATGCGTTTCCCCGGAGACTCAACAGATCATGGAGGGTGGAGTATGTATTGATGATGGCCCATCAGCTCCTAAGCGTGGCCGGAGGGCGAAAGGGACAACGTCTCGCGCGTCGACAAGGACTAACAGCCCGTCAACGTCGTATCTCATCCTAACACGCTGTCAGCACCTTTTTTGCCTCCCATGTTATCGGATGTGCGTGTGTCCTGGATGGCCAGACGTACCTCCGGATACCCGACGGTCGTGTTCTGTTTGCCAGACAGGACTTTCCGCTCAGGATGCCATGCAAGTACGTCCTGACTGTCAGCCTCAAGACTCGTCGAAAAAGAAACCTAGCAAGCGAGAGAAGAAACTAAAGGGAACAGGCCCAGACGTTTTCACACCATCGACTAAGGTCAAAGCTCTACTTAATGACCTCATCCAATTCTCGAAGGCGAACCCATATTCCGTCAATTATGATCCCGAGTCACTTGATCTGGAAATGGTAGATGGTCAGGGCAAGCGGGTTGACGATGGAGTGATTAAGACCGTGGTATTGTAAGTGGCAGCTCTATATGTGAGAAGAAGCTGAGTGTGTCACCGCTAGCTCGCAATGGACAACGATGCTCGACAAGTATGGCCGCGTACTTGCCTTATATTGACGACACCTATACCCATGATATTTTTTTAGGATCGAAGATGCACTGGATGCTGCTGGAATTCGTTACGACCGCTTGGACGGCACTATGAAACGTGATGATCGGACAAGAGCCATGGATGCCCTCAAATATGATCCAGCTTGCGAAATCCTTCTAGTCAGCTTAAAAGCTGGCGGAGTCGGATTGAATCTCACCGCCGCACAACGTGTCTACCTGATGGATCCGTATTGGTATGTCTTTTCCAAGTCCCTATCCCTAAATATACTTGAGCACTCGTCACAGGAATCCAGCCGTAGAAAATCAGGCTGTTGACCGTATAGTACGCTACTGTCTGGTATGCATTAGTTTCTCTCAATTTATGGTTTACCCTACAGCACCGTCTGGGACAAACACGTCCCGTAACGACCATCAAATTAATCATCGAAAACTCTATAGAGGATCGCCTGTTAGAAGTTCAGCGGAAAAAAACCGAATTGGCCAATATGACCTTGGGTCAGCATTTCAGCAAAGCTGATTTGCTGCAACGGCGGATGGAAGAGTTGAACCAGTTGTTCGGGTCATAAGTTATGTTGATCGACGCATGTCCCCCTTTTCACACCGTCTTGACGAGCTCCTTATTTTCCGACGCAGTACCGTAATCATTTACTTGTAGAGCGACTTCGTTGTAATTATTTAATAGACTTCGGAGAACATGCTGCTTTGCGTTTGAGTACGCTATCCTATGCCCACTAATGTTCAAAACGCAAAATGAGCTACATGTTTTCGACGTGCCAAAGTATAGACGAGCATCTGGCTAGCGAGAAGCCCGAGTGTTATTCCAATTGCGACCCGGATCATGCGTACAGCTAGCGAAAAGCCGGACGAGTACTGCTCCGTTGAACTCGAGTCAGTGTCGATGAGTGTTCCTCCCTCCGCAATGCCGAACTAGGAGACGAACTGTAAGCTTAGGCAGGTAGGGGCACGAAAGGCCCACGTCCACGTACAGGCACGAGGAAGAGAACGCCCGTGACAGTTGATGTGAACGCTGTCCCACGAACGATCCGTGAGTAGAAATTGCCGAGGAGACCGATGATCAGGGCTCCGAAAGCGGATACGACATCGCCAGAGTCGGGCAAAAAGGTGTTGCCCAGTTTGTTGGCGGTGAACGCTGCGCACGCAAAGATGACCATCACCAAGAGCTGCCAGCTCCAGAATTTCTGCATGTTGGCGAGGGATGAAGCGACAGAGTACGTGGGGACCAACGCGGGCAATAGCCACCATGGAAGAGGTTGTCGCCACCACGGCCAGCTCGGCTCTCTGTGACAACCTTGGGAGCAATCATGAGTTGGACATCACGGTCAACAAAAGGCAGTGAAAAAGTGACCGTACCCCTTAGCAAATAGTTCCTATCAAGGGACGAAGCCTTTGCAAACCCGAACACCGCCTCGCCCAGCGGAAAAGTGCCATTCTGAGCGTGAAAAGTACCATGCATCATCCTATAAGTCGGCGTTTGGTTCTTCTGGAGAGCTCGCCGCGCATGAGGATTGATAACGAGATAAATGTCGGACCCAATGGCCAGTCCAAAACCCTGATAGAATAAATTCCGTTGTCAGAAAGATGCTTTGAGCGATCAATATCTTACCAAAAAGAGTGTGTAAATGATCGCGTAAACCATCCTTACGGATCCGCACAGGATGTTGCGCGACGTTAGCTCCAGCGCACTGATAACTGCGGGAACCGTGAACCGAAAATTAACCGTGTAAACTCTGAAACACTCACGGATGGTGAAACCTGGGAGAATGAGGACAACACCAGCGGCGGAAATGGCGTTGTAACAAAACAGATCTCCGGGAATCGTGCTCAGTGCTCGTGAAACAAAGGAGACAATAATCGCCATAGATATCCTGTGAGCCGTTAACAAGGACGCCTTCAACGAGTGGTTCGCTGGTTCGGACTCACTCGTAAACATTGGCATAAGTCGAACTTTTTGACGCAGCATTAAGACCGAAATACTGCAGAACACAAGCGCACAACCCGGATATCCACATGTCGATGATAGAGCCTCCGAATACCATCGCGGAGATCATGGAGGCCGTAAGAAATGCAAAGATACATCGCAACCAAACCGAGTAGATGGAGCGAGCGTTGAGCACGTCCTTCAGCTCCCGAGTCCCGTCTTCGACCGCCATCTCATCGTTCAGTACCTTGTGGTAGACGAGGAAAACTTCATGCAGTGCGGTCAAAGCGATTCGACCTTTGGCCTTGACAAAATGGGTTTCGACGGAGGCCACATCATTGTCTCCGAACGTGACGATGATAACATCGGGGATGTGCACAAAGTCTGCCTTGGCGTCGAGTATGTTTGACGCCCAGTTCAGAAGTGTGTCGGCGCGATGAGAGGGCGAGCCAAAGGACAGCAAGCACTTCGCCAACGTGAGGATGAAAATACGACGCTTGTCGATATCTGCACGGTTCACATAGAATCATCAGCCTGTCAGATTGAAACTTGAGCTTGAAAGACGGCGTGCCTTGCACATGCTTGATAATTTTTGCCTCTGCTTTGGCCCGCTTCATCATGACGCTGAGTCGCTGTTTCCCACCTTTGTAAAACCTCTGTCCCTCCTTATCTACGAGGTGATGCGGTGGGCCTTCGAGAACTGAGGCATCAGGTACTGCGACGTGTGCGGGATCCTTGGGAACACCAAAGAAACCCGGCCAGTTTGGTTTCGAGGTCTTTGCTTCGTCAAATAGTTCGTCGTCTAGCGTCGGAAGCCCTTTCCGGAAAAAGAAAGAGGACCCTAAAGGTTTCCAACGAGGACGCCTTTCCGTTTCTCCGACGAGACTGGACGTGTTCGGAGCTGCTCCTTGTCGCAGAGCGCTTGGCCCGGAATGGATGGGTAGGATGTCCCCGGTGTCCTCGCCGTTCGGTGAAATCCAAGGGAGGCTGGTCTTCCCAGGTTTCTGGGAGTGCTTGCGCTCTTTCGCTGATGGGCTATTGGTCATGGCAATTCGGCGGTAAGCGACTCAAGAGGATATCAAAGAACAGGACGAGACCCAAGGGAGATGCAGCATCGTTAATTCGGACTGA
>JBBPRP010000412.1:0-15271 GCA_038093135.1 Leccinum longicurvipes
CGTAGGGTTTTCCAATGGGGTACGAATAAGCGCTGCGTTTATTAGCGTGATGCTCCTTATCGCCTGTCTTCTCATGCGCACTCGGCTGGATCCACCCCAAACTGGCGTTAACTACCTGTCTGTCGGTAGGCGTATCGTTCACGACGTGCCCTTTTGTATCATGAGTGTTGGGTACGTGTTTGTAGGTGTACCACGATATCTTTGACCCATGTGCCAAATCGACAGAGTGCTACTCTTTCAAACCGGATTCTACTACCCACTCTTTTACTTTCAGCTGGATTCCGTCAAGCATCGAAACTCGGAGACCTTTTCATTCTATGCTGTGCGTGATATTTTATTGCTTCATTATTATTGACCTTACCTTCCCAGTTGGTACTTCTGAATGTTGGAAGCTTACTTGGTCGACTGTCTGCCGGATTCATCGCATCTGGTGTTGGTGTCCCTTGGCTGATGATCATTGCGACTGCCGCATGTGGAATTCTCACTCTTGGTATAATTGGCCTGAGCAGCATCTCAACAGTCGTAGTGCTCGGGACATTATATGGCTATTTTTCAGGAATCTGTTAGTCCCGATTTCGTATTTCCGGGCGATAAAACTTAACATTCTCCAGATATCGCCATGGCAACACCCCTTATGGCTCTCCTTACCACCGACTTCTCCGAACTCGGGTTCGTCGCTTCCGCAAGTCCGGTTGTTTAGATTCTAATGCTGACCCACAATCAGTGCTCGCATGGGAATCGGAATTACAATCATGGGAATTGGTGGTCTCCTTGGTGCGTCCTCCGCGAAACCCCATATCATTGCTTGAATGTTTCACTTCCAGGCGGACCCATTGCGGGTGCCCTGCTCACCTCCCAATACAAGTGGTGGCAACCTTCGCTCTTCGCTGGGGTGTGTGGAAACTCACATTCCTTGAACAAGCGACTCGCTAACGCGTTCCGGCAGCTCATCGCGCTCACCGGGTGTTCGTTGTTGGTGATGATGCAATTCATGCTGACCAGGCATCGAAATCATTCTTCTGCGAAAGAGGAGTCCTGATTTCAAGGGCGCGTATGAAAGTCGCTGGTAGGTCACGCCGTACAGGGCACCGCAAAAACGACGGCTGGCGCCAACTGGGCAACTAATTTAAAATTTGAATATTATTGCAATGTATTCGATCTATGTAAAATATCCAATGAGATGTGAACCGGGTTTATCAGATAATCATTGGATGTTGCTTAGCGATCCCGAAATGTGCAGTAATTATAAGAGCCGATTATGTTCATATGACAGGAAGTCCGTCGGGTAAAGCAGTTGGTTACGATGTCACGGTCGTCACACGCTGACATCCTTGACTATCTGGGAGCCCTGCCGCACGGGCCGCCGTAGCGATGCGGTCTCTGCTGATCTTGTGAGATTTCCAAGTTATTTTTTATGTATGTCTGACAAAGCGCCAACTTGGACCCCTGGTGCCTTAGTACAGAATCTACAGAATCTGACTCCAGTAGCATGCTACGATTTCAAACAGAGACTGTGAAATGGTCAACCCAGTATTCTCACTGTCGAAACGCATCAGATCGAGCATGCTTGGGAACAGACAGAGATAATCTATTGAAGATAATGGAGAAGAAAGTGCGTTCAAGCGTTTGAATCCACCGTAGGGTTCGTTTGACGGGTGAAGTGATCCTTTTTCTTCACACCGCCTATTTGACCGACGTGACGAATGTGTCAGAACTTTTTGGGACGTCTCGAATCGAACGGCTTTCCTTCCACTAAGCAAGTTCAGTCATACAAATGAAGTGAACGTTGCCACCCCGACTGGATAAATAGGGAAAGGGACAACTTGAAATGTTGTACTTCGAGTTTTGCCAGCGGTTGAGGATGAAACACACTTTATCTAACTGAGCAGTGATCCGACGGAGTGATGCTTCATAATTTCTCCGCCAACGTCGCATGTTCCAAGATGGCGTCGACCACATCCCCAACTCCCCGCCCTGTCGCGGGTATCCCATCGAACACTATTTTGGATGAGGTGGAGGTCTTGGACATGGCTAGAACTAGCTCAGATCAGTTTCCTGAAGGTGGTACTGCAGCATGGTGCACCGTTGTCGGAGCGTGAGTATTATTAATTTCTCTTCGGATATGCTGAGCGATAAGAGCTATATTCTGCCATGACAGCGTGTTGATACAGATGTGTGGTTTTGGGTTGGCCCAACTTCATTGACTCACAGTTTAACATGTGTATTCACGCAAAAACAAAAACAGGTACAGCGCGGCATTTGGTGTTTATCAAGGTCCGCGACTTCTTGCATATACCTCGTCTTCCGTTGACGACTGCAGACTTTTACACTCGACACTATTTGACTGACGAATCATCCTCTGTGATATCGTACGTTCTAGCTGGAACTTGCGGGTGTACATGGAACTACAGATATGTTTGATAGATGGGTAGGAAGTGTCAATGCATTTATGGTGACAGGTTTCAGCGTCGTTGCCGGTATACTCTATGATCGCGGATACTTGTATGTTTTAGTTATCTCGTGCGTTGTCTAACTTTCGATGCTGATTCCATCAAGTTACCACCTGATGATCGGAGGATCGTTATTGGAATCGTTATCCTTATTCATGCTTTCGCTTACCCAACCCGGCCAATACTATCAGGTCCGTTATTCTACCAACAAGATATGTCGCTCGTCCTGCTAACATAAAATTACAGATTTTACTTGCTCAAGGTATTAGCCTCGGAATAGCGCAGGGACTGATGTACATCCCGACATTTGCGGTGGTCTCTCATTATTTCCAGCAACGCCGCACGCTCGCAATGAGCCTCGTCGCCTGCGGGTCCTCCATTGGATCGATCACACATACCATAATGTTGAATTACTTGTTTAACCGGAGCGTAGGTTTTGCTAACGGTGTACGAATAAGCGCCGCGTTCGTTAGCGCCATGCTTCTCGTCGCCTGTCTTCTCATGCGCACACGGTTGGATCCGCCCAAACATCGCATAAACTACCTGACTGTCGGCAAGGGCATTGTTCAGGACGCGGCTTTTTGTGTCATGAGCGTTGGGTAGGTGTTCGCGTGCTTACCAAGACTATGTTTCTTACGATTCTGACGATTTGGTAGAATGCTCCTGTTTCAGATCGGATTTTACTATCCTCTCTTTTACTTTCAATTGGACTCCGTCAAGCATGGAAACTCGGAGACGTTCTCATTCTATTCTGTATGTGATTTTTTTTATTGCTCCAGGACCATTATCTTACTTCCCTAGTTGGTTCTCCTAAACGGCGGAAGCTTGATAGGTCGATTGTCTGCCGGGTTTATTGGATCCCGTGTTGGTGTCCCTGTGCTGACTATTGTAGCGACCGCCACCTGCAGCGTCATCATTCTTGGCATGATTAATCTAAGCAGTGTTCCTACAGTCGTAGTACTCGGGACATTATACGGCTATTTCTCTGGTGTTTGTTAGTCCCCATTTCATAGAACTCAACGCACAGTCGTTCATGGACAGATATCGCCATGTTGGCACCCCTCATGGCTCTCCTCACCACCGATTTTTCGGAACTTGGGTTCGTCAGTTCCAGGCGCCTGGTTGTTAAGATTCGAGTGTTGATACAGCGACAATCAGTGCTCGTATGGGAATCGGCATTACGATCATCGGGATTGGTGCTCTCCTTGGTGCGTCCTCCCCAGACCTGTTTCGCGTCATCGCTCAACGCTCATCACGAAGGTGGACCCATTGCGGGCGCGTTGCTCACCTCGCAGTATAAGTGGTGGCAGCCTTCGCTCTCTGCTGGGGTAGGTACCAGCCCACTTTCCCTGACCAAGTGACTCACTGACGCATTTTGATAGCTCATTGCGCTTACCGGCTGCTTGTTGTTGGTGGTGATGCAACTCGTGCTAGCAAGACGTCGAAAATTCTCAACTGAGAGACAGGAATCCTGAGTTCCTAGTATAAGTATCAACATCATTCTCACGACGTACACAAGTACTAGGTGGAGCGAAAGGCCAGTCGTTCTGGAGCAACTTGAAAAGATGGCAAAGTATATATGTGCGTTGACCGAGTGATGTGTAAAACATCTGATCGTCACTGCAATATGTAAAGTAGAACTGGTTGTTACTATCAACATTGTTTACTGAGTATGAGTCGGAAGGCTGAACTTCAATTACGGCACCACGCTGCGACTCGGACAGCCAGTATTAGTACTAGTGTTTTCGTCAGTCAGAACATGCTTTTATTATCCAAAAGACGGCGGTTCCAAGTTCCCACGCCCGCCTAGCGTAATCTACAACTACGGACCCAAGCCAAGCCTCCCATCAATTAATATTGATCTTGAATCAATTTTGTTAACTGAAACAGCACCGGTGCCCCTGCCCTAGGTTTTAAGTGGTAAGCACGACCACATATGCGCTTGGTGACCAGCTCTGACTCATCTCACAAAGCAGAGGTTCGACTGTTGCCGTTACTACTTGATGACGAGAACGGGGCCCATAGAGACGAATGGGGAAAGCGACGCAGGTCGTCCCTTCTCATTTTAACGTGTCTCCCCATGGACGTCCCAATGCAGTGAATGAACTAATGTCTTACCTTTCTTGTCTCGAAGTTCCCGAACACTAAACTCATGCGTCGATGGCGGCTTTATCTGCAGGGTCTTTTGCTGTAATGCTCTCCCCAATAGTGGTTGGTGTAATGCTTTCGAGTCTCACTCTTCAGGCTGCGGTGACTCGCATGCAGGGTCACCCCCGAAACGCTCTTTAAGTAGCGGGGAATCCGATGATACTTCTTCATCATCGAGTATTACTCCACAACATGCCCTTGGACGTCTCATCGATCCACACTGTCACAGAAATCCCGCCTCCCCCTATCTTGTATGATAAAGAGATTTCTTACAAGGTCGAAGGCGAGCCAGGTCAATTCCCCGAAGGTGGCACTGCAGCATGGTGCACCGTCATCGGCGCGTAGGTGTTGTTTTTTTCGCTCGAGTATGCTGAGCGATGAAACTGATTTGCTAATATAATAGTGCGTTGGTGCAGCTGTGTTGTTTTGGGTAGGTGTAATATTGATTCGGTGTGATGCCCATCCACTGGAACGAGGACTAGATACACCACGTCGTTTGGCGTTTATCAAGGTATGCCACCTCCCACAAACTCCGTGTGAGGCTTCAATTGCCGAATGCCGCAGACTTCTATACCCTACATTACTTGACTAACGAATCATCCTCTGTGATATCGTAAGTAACATACAGACTTTGTTGGCGTAGTAAGTGGAACCGCAGATCTCTTTGACAGATGGATAGGAGGTGTCAATGCGTTTATGGTGACATCATTTGGTGTCATTGCCGGTATACTTTATGATCGCGGTTATTTGTACGTCGTAATAGTGTCTCATTCGTTGCCTGACATTCGATATCTGATTCCACCAAGCTACCACCTGATGGTCGGAGGATCGTTACTCGAATCATTCTCCCTGTTTATGCTATCTCTCGCCCAACCAGGTCAATATTATCAGGTATGTCGTCCTGATAACGAGACACCATGCTATATTATTCATCCCACCGACATGCAATTATAGATTTTTCTTGCCCAAGGAATCGGCCTTGGAATAGCTCAGGGGCTAATGTATATCCCAACAATGGCAGTGGTATCTCACTATTTCCAGCGACGCCGCACACTTGCAATGAGCCTCGTTGCATGCGGGTCCTCAGTTGGATCCATCGTACACCCGATCATGCTGAACTACTTGTTTAACCGTGGCATAGGGTTTGCCAATGGTGTGCGGATCAGCGCTGCGTTCATCAGTGCCCTACTTCTCATCGCCTGTCTTCTCATGCGCACCCGGCTGGAACCACCCAAATATCATGTAAACTACCTGTCTGTCGGCAGGGGTATCGTTTACGATGTGCCTTTTTGTATCATGAGCATCGGGTGAGTGTATGTGGGCACATCATAGCTCATTTTCATAACTAATGCGGCAAATTCCGTAGATTGCTACTCTTCCAGGTCGGATTCTATTACCCGCTGTTTTACTTGCAATTGGATTCTGTCAAGCATGGAAACTCGGAGACATTCTCATTTTATTCTGTATGTGGCTTTTTTCACTTCCCTCCAGTAATTCACTTTACTTTCCTAGTTGGTACTCTTGAATGTTGGAAGCTTGTTAGGTCGATTGTCTGCAGGATTCATTGCATCACATGTTGGTGTCCCTGTGCTGACCATCATGGCGACCGCCGCGTGTGGTATTTTCATCCTAGGCATGATTGATCTGAGTAGTGTCTTGACGGTAGTGCTACTCGGGACAATATATGGCTATTGTTCTGGAATTTGTTAGTTCCCATTTCGTAGGGCCTGGCGGTTGGACTGATCACACGAACTTTCACTTTCAGATGTCGCCATGCTTTCTCCCCTAATAGCTCTCCTTACCACCGATTTGTCCGAACTCGGGTTCGTCGCTTCTATACGTCAGAGTGTTTGGACTCGAGTGCTCATAGGTAGGCGACCAGTGCTCGTATGGGAATTGGGATTGCCATTATCGGCGTCGGTTGTCTTATTGGTGCGTTCTTCTTCAGAATTATCTTTCAGTATCGCTCGACGATTCACCTCAAGCTGGGCCTCTTGCGGGCGCTCTGCTCACTTCGCAATATAAGTGGTGGCAACCTTCGCTTTCTGGTGGGGTATGTGCCAACGGTGTAGCTGCTTCTGGACAGGCGACGTACTCACACATTTGGGTAGCTCTGCGTTCTTACTGGGAGTGCGTTGTTGGTGGTGATGCAAGTCGCACTTGTACGACGCCAGAAACTCTCAGTTGCGAAACAGGATCCTTGATGTCCGAGGACAACTTTGAGGGTCATTCGTCGGTTTGAGGATCCGAATTTCGTGGGCTAGAATGCGAGGGCTAGAGCAAGGCTAGAATAGTATTGCGATGAATGTACAAATGATGTAAGGCATCGGAAAGAAATGCTCGGCCATGTACTGATTGATATCCATGTTGTAGTAGTATCCATATCGAGCATCAGGATGCTGATTGTTTTGACTCACTGTAAGAAGAGTGACAGGTCCAGACTCCATGCGACTCATCTTGTCTCTTCGATGTCACTAGCATGGTTGGTTATCGCCAAGTGCTACTACACAACAGTCTGAATGTAAGTTTTCTGCCAAATCGGTCGTGAGTCAGATCAATTAGCCCACGCTGTGCCTTCTTCCTTTGGCGGTGAACTATTCCAGCCCACTCCCCGACGGTTCGTGATGTCGTCCCGTTGGCATTGACAGGCTGTACGGTGTGTCCCTAACAACGAAGTTGCCATCGCCGGTCGGGTGCCACTTGATCTTGTATGTCATAGTACAATGAAGGTGAGACCCGTAAGTACCACTATTAGTAAACTTGAAAGTTCATTTACATATTTCATGACTCCATTCCAAGTGCCGATTCAATGTTCGTGCCTGGGATTTCTTGAGGGAATCGAGTTTGAACTTTGACTTCATTGGTGTCCAACATGCATCGAGCCTGATATCGATTCGTTGTTTGTCGGTTTCATTTTGCTGGCAAGCGAGTTGAACCGTGACGCTCCAAGTCGTGGAATTCATTAAGTACTCAGGTCGAATTCGGCCCAGAACACCGAAGAAACGATTTGAATGTGGTACTCGGCGGGGACGATATATAGTTTATTTTCTGGTATTTGTTAGTTTTTCCTCCACCTTTTGTGATCAGCTGATAACTTAGTACTAAGATGTCGGTTGACAGATATTGCACAGTACTGGTGGCACCCATCATGACTCTCCTTACCAGCAATCTCAGAATTCGGGTTCATTGGTTCTACGCGTCTGACTTTTTGGGGTTCGAATGCTTATAATTAGATTGCGGATGTGCCAGGGCTCGCATAAGATTAGGTCCGAATGCTGTTCAACGGGGTTGGCTTTCCTCTTGGTGTGTTCCACCGGAAGAGCAGTATTCCATCTCACACCATCGCCTGACTCCCCGCTCCCTGGACGCACCCCTATCTCGGGTGCATTGTTCACTTCAAAATACGTACGGTGACGTCCTGCGCTCTTCAATGGGGTATGATCATCTGGATTTATCGAAAAGCAAAGCACTGACCTTGACTGACGTATCGCAGCTCGCCGCACTCGCCGAGAGTGCGAAGTTGTTGGTGATGATGCGGTTCGCGCCCACCCGAGGTCGGAAAGTAACCATGACTCAGAACCAGGAGACCTGAGGCCTGCGGCTCGGGGACGAAACGATCTCCGAGCACTGTTGCTAAAAACAACACGTAACTAGGGGAAGTTCAAATCAGCAGACCGCTTCGCCTGACGATGCTTTCATAGCTTTCCCTCTAATCACAGCTCTCAAATGGGAGCAAATAAGGAGACTAAGAGTCCTTCAAAAAGATCTTTCCTGCAGTTGGTCTGGGACGAATATAGTATATATACTGTCGTTCGAGCTGATCACAGATAAGTTGGTCGCTAGTTTTTTTGAGTATTAATAACGCAGCTCCGGCCACAGCTTGAGACGAATTTTGTCTGTGAAATCGTCACTTGCAACAGCAACGTAATGTGTTATGAATAACCGGCAGTCGCTAACTCGGAGTCATGGGTAGACCGTAATGCTCCACCCCCCCGGCGGTTACATCCAGACTCGCGCCTACGGCATAGAAGATATAGTGTACCCTGTTGGCAAGACTTCGGGTAGTTCGCTGGCAACTTGAATGTCCCGAATCTTCCAAAAACCCAAGAAGGATTCAGGTTTTATTATTTTGTTACAGGTAGTTTACCTAAGTTGAATGCATCTTGGCTTCGCTGTGAAGGATTTGACTGTCAAATCAAGTCAACCGAACGAGACGGGAAATACGAACTACTCCAGGTCGGTGTGGTCCTTGATACGGAAGTGGATCATCGGAAGAGCGAAAAAGACTCCCGCGGCGAATAGAACCCATGTAGAGATGAATATACTCAAGTAACTGTTGGGATGCAGGGCAGAATGTCTGCTTTGTCTCAACTACTGAGAGGGGGAAAAGGACTTACGGTGAATCAACAGCATCCGCATGCCATACACCAGCAGCACCGGCTGATTGCAAACCTTTATCTGTGCAAGTCGAATTCCAGTCCAAGTTCCAGCTGAGCGATATTATCATGACTTACAGAATCCAGTGAACACTGCAAGTTTCGCTAGATTGTTTGACATGGCACCCAATAGCCAATACACGAGTGTTTGCCACATAGAGTCCAGCAAGCCACAGAAGATATACAACCAGCCGTATGCCGGATATGCAGAACTAGTGAAGTCTATCTTTGCGATCGAAGTTACAGTTGCTCGTGTATAGTTCCTGTGACCTCCTTGAACTCGTATACGCTTTGAATTTGGTTGAAATGACGCACTTTTGGTACATGTAAGCCCATGTAAAGACAACGAATACCATCGTAGTCACGATAGTCCAACCGGCAAAAGCACGGGTTCGACGCCCGAACCTCGACTGGTCGAGAACACAGTATCCGAGGAATATAGACCCCACTATCTGCACTGCCCAGTACAGGAATGCGTTGAGACTACGTGTGCGAATGTTAAAGAGTGCGGCATTGAAATCGTTTTGCTCTTGTTATGTTAACAGCGTTTGGCTCGTCTCAGCAAGCGTGATATCGAAAAGGATACTCACGCCAAGTGTAGAAATAGTTGCTTGCGGCGAACATAGGGAACAGTAAGATAATCATCGGATCGGTCTTTAGAGCAACGTAGAGGTTGTACAATTCCGTCTTCCAAGATGGTTGGCGGGGTAGGACAACCTTGGTCCCATCTGTCCGAATGATTTTCTTGGGATCAGCCATCAGTGGAGCCAAGGACACTCCGATGAATGTAAGGATCAAGAAACCGATCTGGCAGAGCATCAATTTCAACGCGAAGCTTCTACAGGAGGTATAACCACTCACGTAAGTCTCATTGCCAACTTTTTGAATGAGTTGAGACCGATCACCAACGAATTCGAGTATAGAACCTACCTGAATTGCCCTATTGAGGTCACTGTTGAGTAATCAAATCTAACTTGAAGAACGGCCGAAATACGTACTTCATTGTGGAAATTGGCCCCGAATGCAACTGCGGAACCAATGACAGCCCCCAGGTTGAAAATTGCCCAGAAAATACCGATAAAAATGCCTTTCTGCGTCTCCGTGGGATAAGCCATCATCATACAACCTTGTGCAGTCCATAGCAGCCCTGCACATATTCCAAGGATGGCACCCGCGACGACAACAAAGTCGTATGCGTTAGGGTGAATTTTATCCGCCCTAAAGGATAGTAGATGGATAAGTGTTAGTGGTTTGCATGTGACGCACGCACAGATATGAGGCAATGTAGAGGGAGTACCCCAGTGTTCCAATGAAGAGCGTTAGCCGAGGGCCTAGTACATTGTTAATTGTTCTGCAGGAAATCAGCTACGACCCCGTCATAGGGAAGAACTTGAAGACTCACCCGGAAAAGAAGGCAAAGAATGCGAAGGAAGCATAAGTGGCTGTAGACGCGTTTGCCTGTGCCATTGTTTTGACTTGACCACCGCCGCCAATCCCACCCAGGGCATTGAACATCCCGGGGCACATGAAGCAGACAAATCCAAGCATAGATACTTGAAAGTAGGGATGGTAGTAGATCCCCCTCAACCCTTTTGGGCGTTCGAAGATTTCTTCCCGCTGGGAGCCCGAGCCCTCGCTCCTGCTCTCTAATACCTTTCCAGCGGTAACGTCTGTCATAGTGAGATAAAAATCCTGCAGCCATGGGGCTCGTCCTTATATGGTTCGGGGAAACGGTGAACCTTCCCGGACGTAATCGAGGAATATTGCACGGAAGGGCACCCGCTGACTGCTATCGGATACGCGTGCAAGGCCACATTATTGAAACATAGCCTTCCTTAGCTTTTTTATAGAACAAAAGTCAATATTGTACCTAGGTAAGGTACATGCAGCGATCATAATTTCCGTTTTGGTTGGCACCCCACCAGGCGGGGAAGAGGTGGGCGGTACCCGCTGCACCCTGAACGGCAAAGGACAGGATAAATACCATAACTTGGGTGCCACCATCAAGAGCTGTCACAATACTCATCAGTGACCAGCCCAAGAAGGTAAAATGGATTAAAGATACAAATATATTTACCTGCGGCGACGATGTAGTTGTATTTCTGGAACCAACGAGGATGACGTGTTCTGAGCCACCATTGAGAGATGAAGGCGACTGCGAAGCCACTTGCGTTAGAGGAACTGATGCCCACGCTGAGCCAGCCGATGGCCCAGCTTCAGAACCGGTGCGTGAGAAGCTATATGTCCACAGGGAGATCAAGCGCATACCATATAATAGGCGTGTAAAGGTAGTTAGCTCGGAGCTTAGGCCAATAGCGATGGGTGATCCATAATGGCATCGGCGCGGCAAGCCCGATTATGTATGACCATACGACCCACTGGTATTTCTTGCCAACGGAGAACAATTCACTACCAAGGCCACCCCATGCAATGGCTTGGGAGTTATATTGCTGTGGTTGCTGACCGGACCAGATGTTCGTTCCTTGAATGGAAAGCAGAATATCCCGCTGGCTGTCGATGATAGAGTTCATTAATACTGGAAACAATGGTGAGCACATGCGAGAGTCGAGATTGCACGCACTTACAGTAGTTCAGAACAGCGCCAAGGAGAGTACCGATGATTTGAGCAGTGAAAGAGGCACGGGGAGGGAGCTTGGCATCTGTCAAAACATATCGGACTTCGCTATCTAGTATAATACCCGTGGACGTACACTGGCCGATTTTAAGGTCACGGAGTAATAGCGTAGCTTGTGTGACAGCATCTGAAAACGTTCAGTTAACACAGGTCCCCTAGGCATAGGAACTAAACCAACTGTAACTATAGAGAACAAAGTACATATTGGCCATCGGTTTGCCAGGATGCAAGTACCCTGCTATCATTTGCACAAAAGTCTCTATTAATAGTCAGAGTTGATAGGACGGCTCAAATGCTGATTAGAATAGGGTAACTTACGAATCGGGAGATAAAACCCCGTGATAGCGAACAATGCTCCGAAGAAAACAGTGGATATGATGGCCAGGAGTACAGATATACAAAAGCCCCACCACGGCAAAGTGGAGTTGCTCTTGTAATTGACCACCAAGGCCACAACAAACGATATCACGAACGTAGTGTAATACCAGCTATTTTTGGCATCAGGATACTGCGACGAAGATTCGTTGATTCGTTGTTACATAAAATGACATAGTATAAGGCGTACCTTGAGCATTTGTGCATAGTGAGGGTCAATGTCCTCGCCCTCCTTAGGTTGCTCCCGCATCCCATCATCCTTCCAGAACATCCATTCAATATTCTTCCACTGAAGCTCATTCCACGATTTGCGAAGGTTGGAAGGAGACATCCAGGTCCAGGAAACACGCAGGTCATCACGATTCCAAAGGAGTAAGTGACTGAAGGTGGCTGCCAGTCCCATGTTTGTGGCAAGCAGATATACGATCCAAGTTCCGGCATAGTATGGCAATCCCTGTTCCACAACGAGGGTAGGGTCGACTTCAAAATTTGCATTGAGAATCAATGTCTGGTCGTACACAGTGCCGTTCTCGTAGAACAACAGTTGAGATAACTGCAAAGTGTATTAGGTGGGATGTCTGGCATAAACCCAACCGGGCGTACGAAGGGAAAGTTTTGGGATTTCCAGATATTCCTGTAAAAGACAGCAACGAAAACGACTCTAACAAGAGCATATTAGACAAGCTCGTTCGAGTGTGCACTGAAGACGCACACGCATATTGAATAACCGATGAAACCGGAGAGCTGCTATCTTGTTAAATGCAACAATCGTGGACATTGTTGGTCTGGGACCTACCTGCGCGCTCAAGGGAATTGTCATGGGATTGACAAACCCAGCGATGTACTATGATTGGGAGGATTACCACAGCATCAACTCTAATAAAACTAACACTAACCTGCCAGTCGAAGCAAATGGAAAGAAGACCAAGGCCTTCGTTTCCGTTACTTCCGCCAAACACTCGAGTGATATCCGCATTGTTCGGGAGAGCAA
This sequence comes from Leccinum longicurvipes, assembly GCA_038093135.1. Classification (NCBI taxonomy): domain Eukaryota; kingdom Fungi; phylum Basidiomycota; class Agaricomycetes; order Boletales; family Boletaceae; genus Leccinum; species Leccinum longicurvipes. The sequence goes on from JBBPRP010000412.1 coordinate 13,036, forward strand.
GGCAAAAAATCGACAACCCAGTAAGAAGGGGGAAGATCCACTCTGGGAAGAGTTCCCATATAAAGATACTAGAAAATCCGAGATGGACCACCCATCAAAAAATAAACCAGAGGGGCGCTTACACTCCGAAAACAAGATAGAATACTTTGAGTCGACGACGAGCATTCACACCATCATGAAAGAATACATCAAGTGTAGACATAAGCGGGAGTATATTGGGATAAAGCATTTTTGAAGGATAGAGTAGAGTAGCTTTGTCATCGACGTGGATCAGAAAACAGATAGTCTAACTTGCCAAAGGAAACTCACATCTGAGTACGCCACCGATACCATAACCAAGGAGCTGGCTGGAAAATAACAAACAAATAGAGGTTGCAGCATTGGGAGTGATATTGTAGTATAGGCGCTGCACGGCAAGGACCTCCGTTGCGAGAGCAGAGTTTGCTGCAGCACTAACCATGATAATGATGAAGGCATTTTCCTTTTTGTTGAAAGGATGCTGGACAGGGTGAGACAGAGGGGATACGGGAGTGACTGGGTGGATGCTTACGGGATTCAAGTAACGGAATAGACCATGGCGAGGGATGAACATTTCCATTGCAAATCCAAGGATATAGGAGACGAGACCAAGAAACATCAAGGACACCAAGACGGTTTGCTAGCATTGATAAGGTGAGACCAATAGAGAAGGCCCTGGACGAACTGACCGGTTTAAAATAGTAGATTTCGGCTGCACTTTATAAGAAGTAGAAGGACTAAAGCGGCGGTAAACATACCCAAGGAACCGCCAAAAGCAGAGAGACCTAGTCCGAGGAAGAAAGCACGAAAGGTCCACGGATTGAGAGAGGGATCGTCGTCGACGGAGATGACCCGAGTTGCGATATCGCGTTCGGTATAAAGGACGATATCTGAGGTATCATCACCGGGTGGATGCGATGCGGCCTCTATGTCAGGCTTTAGGTGGTGCTTCTCATCGCTGGTGCTAGGAAACTTGTCTGTCGTGGTTGGATAGATATCAGGACGGCTACCAGAGCTTCGGTGGTCCATCCCTGAAGATTCAGAGTATGGGGTACCGTGGGGCGACCTTGAGAGCAGCACGCCTATGTATCTGGATATAAGCACAAAACCCGCCGAGGAATATGAGGCCATAATTGCACGGGTTGCCAAGCCCATCGCGATTGGGATGGGGATGGCCGAAAGCAACACACGCGCTGGATTTCATCGATTGCATCATCGATTGGATGGCTCAAAGAAGGCTAGAAGTCGTGCGGCTGAGACTCTCCTTGAAAATGAGATCGCCGAGGATCTCAATTCCTCTTGAATGTAACAACCTGCTCGGCGGGCGAAGCCTCAGGTCGTGTTTCAGTACCCGGAATCAGCCCTCATCGGGAAAAGTGAGGACAGTATCGTACTATACTCCACCACCCTCCATCCGTTGATTACAGGAATCTTCAGTGCACAGTGGCTGACATCTTGACCGCGTTACGCTCTATGCTCTTTCAATTGGAGTTTCCACGCATCGTCGCGAAACCAACTCAACATCACGTTCGCGATGCTCTCAAACCGTATGAATGCCCAGCTTTTCTTGGTTCCCTTCTTGTTAAACGTATTTCCAGAGATCCAGAGATAGGACTGCGACGTCCATACAAATTGCGGCCAAAACGGCAGACTTCAAGTATGTCTGAGTCGGCCCTGAGGTTCATGGGCAGCGACGAACAAGTCGTTGAATAAGCAAAGTTCGTTCGTGACCGGTGACCTTCGAGCAACCAAGGCTAAACGGGGTATGCCCGCAATGAGGGATGTGAAATAGAAGCAATGGGTATTGTTGGGAGGTTATTTGAGGCGGCCTGCCTGACGCAAGTTTGAAGGCTGACACAAGAAAGAGTATCCTAATAGGTCTTAGGATGATGTTACAGAGAAACGAAAAAGGACGTACACGATATATCATCCATAACAGAAGCCTTGTGCCAGGAAGGACTATACCCACGCCACTTTCTAGAACAGTGCCCACGACATAGTCACAGAAATACCGAGAAGTATGCCCGGGACGGCAGTCGGAGGTGTCTGCTTAGTAGGCACCGAGAGCAGTGGGCCGCATCAGCAAGATGTAGCCGAGTTGAAAACTAGGCACCCGGGTTATAACCCGGCAAAAACCCACTCTAGCTCGTTTTGGTCGACGAAAAAGTAATGGTACAGTTTTTGGTCCAATCGGAGACCACAAAACCCCCATAAAAGA
>JBBPRP010000413.1:0-15233 GCA_038093135.1 Leccinum longicurvipes
CATGTTCTCGAGCGTGGGACTTAGCACTCAAAGAATCACCGCGGCGGGGAATTCGAACAGAGGACGATAGCACCTGCGATGAGACTATCATATGTGGTTGGGGAAGACGGCATGCGTCATTCGCCGCAGGCAGAGAAGACGGATGAGGGTTATCATCTTCTTCCTAGATTGAGACATTGAGATATCAATAACTTGAACCTAAGATTGGCGCCGGAGAACTAACCTTAAGATGGTAACTCCCGTCGTCTAATGATTCTCTAGAACGTTTCCTCGATGGAGGACGAGTTTCGCGTTGGGGGTTGGATTGGTGCGGAATGGACGAGTGATAATCCGCGGTGCTTCCACGTTTCGAGGACGAGTGTCCATCGCTAAAAATAGAAGAGCCTTGTGCGAGGAAGTTGTCACTTGCGCGGGCGATGCTTGACCGATGGTCCTGGACTTGTGGACGACCGAGGCCATTCCTGACCTGCTGCGCCAACTGAAAGATGTACAAGTTATCTTGGGTGGTCGCGGGATGCGAGAGTTCCTCGAGATCACCGTGTCGGTAACCACAGTAATCAGACTGCTCGGGTTGGGCTCAGTCTTGAGAGGGAAAGTTCGGGAAAGGGAACGTACCGGGGGAAGGGTTTCTGATGAGAACGTGGATGCGTAATAAGACGGCGATGAATACGCCAGGCAACTATCGGACCTCGCAGTGGGCGCGTCAACCCACTGATAGATGCCGTCCGCGTCCTGCCACAAGTACAAATTTTCTGAGGTACAGAAATCCGAGACAGGGCCAGAGCCTGTCGGGACGATGAGGGAAGAGTAGGTGTCATAGGGCTGCTCGAAATTCTCGGAAGTAGCTGGGTATTGGTACGAGAGGGAGAGCTCGGTAAGAGGCGTCGACATGTTGATGGCGAGGAACGGAAGGAACGTTGGATATGAAACGGATTTCGTCTGACTGGCAGAACGGTGAGAGGATGGACAACGCCGTCTAAGTCGTGCTTCACGATCCGAATGGTCAAAACTCAAACAGGCTTTAAAAGCCCTCGAAGACGCAACGAGGTCCCTCCAGGCCCCAAAAATAGCTCTCACGCATACTGGCAGTCCAAAGTTCCTCTGGAACATGAAACTTCCCTACGTCAACGATCTAACAGTTATCGCACCCTTCAGAAGGAGCTGCCTATCTTTCTCGAACAACTTCTGTGATTGTCGTCATGGCCGTTGCGCCTTTGCAACTCCTTTTCATTGCTGCAACCTCAGCATTCTTCAAATGCCAAATTGGAATTGCCGTTATCTGTGGCGTAGAATTCATTCTCCAATGGATCGTTCCATGCTGCGGCATACGTAGCTCGCAGATGACGCGTACGGTCAAGCACTGTGCATTCAACTTGCGTGGGTCAGGGGCTAGTTTCTCAGGCCAGACGTGTTCGAGTCAGTATATGGCACCTCCAAAGCCTGATTCGTATGCTTACGCACTGGGCATACCGGTGCTTTACGCTATGCTCGACGTCTAAATTATTGGAGAGGGGGAGGCTGCCTACATTCCAGAAAAAAATGGGCAACGTGTTACAAAGTGAACATGCACCCACCCACCTGTAGGCTGTAACTCCCGTGCGCGTCGAATCCCACCGTCGAGGCCCGCTGCACCGCAGAGCATAACGGAAACGAGCGAAAGGAAAGGTCTCGAGGAAATCTCCGCCAAATCATAGGGGAATCAACGTGCGTTCGTTCTCGCAATCGCGGATTCTTTATGAGGGGATGCGAAGCAGCTCGATGACGGTATCATGCTACCAGAACATCCAGGCGAGGTGGTGCTTACCGACGTCCCCTCAATATTTCTACAAGCGTAGCATCACGTTGGTACCGTCGCTTCTGCCTTTGATGGTGTTGCAACAGGCAGGCAGAAGTGCGGTCGTGGATGACTGCGAATGCAAGGATGGATCAGAATGACTGTCGCGCCACCTACAGGCAAAGGGATGGATGTTGGCTGCAGAACTTAAGCGAGGCTGCAGGAATGTTGGCTCCATGCTTCAAGAAGGGTATTTCCAACTGCAGCGAGGGAAAAGAGCAAGTCAGTTGCATAGCGTGATGATGTTTCGGTGAGAGAGCATAAGGTTCGACATTCATGTACAGACCCGGCGGTGAAGCCCGCGAGCCATCAGTGGAGCTGCCAGTGGCACGAGAGCAGGTTGACCCGTGGTATTCGGGTGGTGGAACCATCAATTGCATATTTGATGGTGAGTCGGCACGCAACTGCTACCGCGACAATCGCCTTTTTCACTGACAATCGAAGAAGATTCGATATAACACCTGCATGGAGAACGCCTGAATCCTCCGAGTCATCAAGAGGCGGTAATGCAAAGTCTCGTATCACCTATCATTGCGGGGGTCGGACGCCGAGGGGGAGACATGAGGCGCTTCAAATGGTTTATTAAATGAAAGCTTAACTAGAACTTCCCGTAGAGATTAAATCCGGTTCGGTCTGACGCCGAGAACACTCAACACTGATGGACCACGCAGGTCAACCACTTGCAGAAGCAATACGGTCATCTGCGTTCTTGATGTGGGTGGAAGCTTGTGATCGATGCCAGATATCGATACCCGCGGCCCAATGCACGATTCGAAGAATCTGAGATGTCCCTGACTTTTCTGGCAGTGTTGAAGTGCCACTTTTTTGCGTCGCCCGCGAGCGCTTGGTGAGGGAATACTGTAAGCGCTTCTTGACTAAGATTTGTACTACACACTCCTATTTTTCTAATATGCAGTGCCTGTTACTAAGTACTGTAGTAACGCCGGCTAGTCGCCGCAGCCTCACCTGGTCGAACTTCTGACGATACTGCAAGTTATTCGTCACTCAATGACACCTACATGGGTTGCCGTGGTTTCATCCATTGGGATGGCTGTCGGGCCTCCTCTCGTTTACGCAGATCAAGCCGTGTCCATCGTCAGGAAGAGGTAACCTATCTCACATTTTTATTCCAGGCGCGGTCGCTCACACTCGGTGACCCATTTTTTACCCACCAGGGACTCTTCGGGTTTTTCTCGTGACGTCTGTGCGATCCTGCAAGTCCTGTTAAAACGCTCATTTTCATTTGCACAACACGCTGATGGCGCATACATCAGGTTGATTGCCAATATTGCTCGGTGTTTTTTTTGGTTGGGTTCCCACTTCGAGCTTACCTTGCTGCTTCAGTCGATTTTGATGATCGTTGCGCAGGTACGCCCCATTAGACTTTGACAGAATTGAGATCGTGTGACCAGGATGGCATCAATTGACAGCTCGTATTATTGTTCCTTTGTCTCCGTTATCGTCCGAAGACGAACTCAGGGAACTACACATCATCCCCACGTCCATTTTCTTTTTGGCAATGGTCGTCATATACGCAATACATCGATTTTCTGGCCGGTCTTATGTAAGAAGCTGTTGCACGCCCCGTGTCCTCATCAACTCAAATACTATACAGAATCTGCTCAACGATAATATTCTTGATATTAGAGCGATATGAGCTCTATATCTCGCTGTTGGGATTCTTTGCTCTGGGATTGGAGAGTACATTGCCCCTCCCACAATTCATAAGGTTCGTGTATTTGATCGTGGATCGGAGACGGCCTCATGTGCTACACGAGCAGTAACTATAAGCACAAGTCGCTTTATGGATTCCGTGCTTCCACAATGATCGGTTGGGTGGCTGGGGATGCTTTCAAGTCAGACCATACTTCATTAGATCTATGACTGGCACCCATTAACGTCGCCAATCCAGGACAACGTACTTCTTTCTCAAAGGGTCTTCACTGCAGTTCAAGGTCTGTGCGATATTTCAACTATCAGTAGACACAGGCGAGTCGTGACACTAACACGCATTCTCTACGTGTTGCTAACTACCTGCCACAAAATAAACAGCCATCATAGCGCAGCGTCTATATTATGGCAGTAAACCTCCTCCAACCACAGAACTAGAAGGAGAAGAGTTGGAGGTCGCACTTGTCCTTGCAGAACAGTAGAAGTACCAAGTTGTGATTTGTTGTCCGTCTAGATAGCGTGAGACAAACACGAGTAAACTTTTAATAACCCTTGCCGTCGTGACTACCTTAGTTGCTCACCTCAACGACCCACGTCGACAAAGTTTCTTCTTCGCCGTTGCGCACGGCCCTTAGCGACACCCAGATCATGACGGACACCTCGAAACCCATCGCATTTTGCGAGCATATTCAGCTTTCCAGTCTCGGCATTCAACCAGCTTCAATCTCGTTCCAGGTACGCGTAGCCAACTTCGAGCCGCAGCAGGATGCTCAATTGCCTTGTTTCTGCCAACACATTGTTTCTTAGGCGAGTCAAGGCTCGTTCTATGTGTACCCCCAAAATAACTGAGTTATTTTGCAGACTTTGACCTTGGAATCCGACCACTTCATTTGCGTACGAGAAAAGGTTAATGAACAAAATCAAGTCGTTATAATCGACCTCGCCGACGCCAACAATGTCCTTCGGAGACCGATCAGCGCTGACTCTGCAATCATGCACCCTTCTAAGAAAATTCTCGCGTTAAAAGGTGTGTCCGAAACCCGTCTTTGTTATAGTTATAGTAATGCTGATAGTCCCCCCTATAGCCGGTCGAACGTTGCAGATTTTCAATATTGAGACCAAGCAAAAGGTCAAGTCTCACGCCAACAACGAGGACGTCGTGTTCTGGAAATGGATATCGGACACAACCATCGGAATGGTCACCGAGACCTCCGTCTATCATTGGTCAATTGGGGACCAGACATCAACCCCGCAGAAAGTCTTCGACCGCCATCCAACACTTGCGGGAGCGCAGATCATCAACTACCGTGCATCTGCGGATGAAAAGTGGCTAGTATTAATTGGTATATCCAGCAACTCAACAAATCCTTCCGCGTTCAAGGTCAAGGGGGCGATGCAGTTATACAGTCGAGATCGCGGAGTCAGCCAGTCCATCGAAGGGCATGCCGCTTCATTTGCGGAGCTAAAGCAAGACGGTCACCAGTCCGTTACGAAGCTATTTACATTTGCAGTGCGAACTGCTACTGGCGCCAAGGTACGTGACGCGTTTCACATGGGTTGGGTCCGAGCTTAGGTGTCGTGTGTAGCTTCATGTTGTGGAGATTGACCACACCGCGCCGGATCCGCCTTTTGTTAAAAAGGCAGTTGACGTCTACTTCCCTCCTGAAGCTGTCAATGACTTCCCCGTAGCGATGCAAGTGTCCAGAAAGCATGGCATCATTTTCTTGGTCACCAAATACGGGTTCATCCACCTTTACGATCTGGAGTCTGGTGCATGCGTTTATATGAATCGCATATCCGGAGAGACGATCTTTGTAACAGCAGAGTATGAGACTACTCATGGGATCATCGGCGTAAACAAGAAAGGCCAGGTTCTATCAGTCAGTGTTGACGAACAAACCATCGTCCCTTACATTCTTACAACGCTCAATAATACCGAACTCGCGTTCAAACTCGCCAGCCGCGCTAATCTGCCTGGTGCGGATGATCTTTACGTTAAACAGTACCAGCAATTATTCTCTTCCGGTCAGTATAGCGAAGCGGCGAAGATAGCCGCAAATTCCCCTCGTGTATGCACATGTTTAATTACTAGCGGTGGCTGCCAGACTGAATTTTCGGCACTAGGGTATTCTTCGTACAGCACAGGTGATTGAATCATTCAAGCAGGCGCCTGCTCCCGCGGGTGGCTTGTCTCCTATTCTCCAATACTTCGGTATCCTATTGGAGAAAGGTGAACTCAATCATTTCGAGTCACTCGAACTCGCTCGCCCTGTATTGCAGCAGGGTCGCAAGCAGCTTCTTGAGAAGTGGCTAAAAGAGAATAAGGTAAGTCTTCGTTGAAGAAACGTGGCTGTTCCTAATATTACGCTATCAGCTTACCTGTAGTGAAGAGCTTGGAGATATCGTCCGCCTGCATGACATGACCTTGGCTTTGAGCGTGTACCTCAGAGCAAATATCCCCAACAAGGTTATTGCTTGCTTTGCGGAGACCGGTCAAACCGACAAGATTGTTCTGTATTCGAAGAAAGTTGGATATAGCCCCGACTATGTGTCTCTGTTGCAACATGTCATGAGGACAAACCCCGACAAGGGTGCAGAGTTTGCCACCCAGCTCGTTAATGACGAGACTGGGCCTCTGGTTGATATCGAACGCGTAAGTGGAAATTTGACTGGTCGTCGAACTGTATTTGAAGCATGTGTTATAGGTTGTGGATATCTTTATGTCGCAGAACATGATCCAGCCGGCAACGTCCTTCTTGTTGGATGCTCTGAAGGAGAATAAACCCGAGCAAGGCCATTTGCAAACGCGTCTACTAGAGATGAACCTTGTCCATGCGCCACAGGTCGCGGACGCAATCCTCGGCAATGAAATGTTCACGCATTACGACCGTCCTAGGATCGCAAACCTTTGCGAGAAGGCCGGTCTCTTGCAAAGGGTGAGCCCATCGTCCCACATTAAAACTACTTGATTTCTAATGTCAACAGGCGCTCGAACACTATGAGGACTTGACGGACATCAAGCGCGCTGTTGTGCATACTGGTGGCCTTCAACCCGAATGGCTAGTCAACTATTTCAGTCGTCTTACCACTGAACAGTCGATGGGATGTATGCAGGAGATGCTCAGGGTCAACATCCGTCAGAATCTCCAGGTCGTCATTCAGATTGCTACGAAGTACTCCGATATCCTGGGACCTGTGAAGTTGATTGAGATGTTTGAGTCTTTCAAAACATTTGAAGGTGACTCTTCCGCATGTCGACCTTTTGGCGAAGTTGACTTTTGTACAAGGTCTTTACTACTACCTCGGGTCTATTGTGAACCTCAGCGAAGATCCCGAAGTCCACTTCAAGTATATTCAGGCTGCCACTCGGACTGGCCAGATTCGTGAAGTCGAACGCATCTGTCGAGAGAGTAATCACTACAATCCAGAGAAGGTCAAGAATTTCTTGAAGGAGGCGAAATTGCAAGATCAGCTTCCCCTCATCATTGTTTGCGACCGCTTCGACTTTGTCCACGACCTCGTCCTTTACCTTTACCAGAATGGACTCACGAAGTTCATCGAAGTCTACGTGCAACGTGTCAATTCTGTCAGGACTCCCCAGGTTATCGGTGGACTGCTCGATGTCGACTGCGATGAGACGACCATCAAGGGACTCTTGGCTTCCGTGACAGGCAACTTCCCCATAGATGAACTCGTTCACGAGGTTGAGCAACGGAATCGATTGAAGCTGATTCTCCCCTGGCTCGAGGCCCGTGTGCAGTCCGGTTCTCAAGATCCTGCTGTGTTTAACGCAATGGCCAAGATTTTGATCGACAGTAACAACAATCCCGAAGCATTCCTGAAAGAGAACAACGTGCGTCTGTTGACCAGATCTTGTAGGCATTTCTCTAATGATTGGCACAGCTCTATGAGCCCCTCGTCGTTGGTAAATTCTGCGAAGCCCGAGATCCCTATTTGGCGTATATAGCCTATGCAAAGGGCTTTTGTGATGACGAGCTCATCGTCATTACGAATGAGAACTCCATGTTCAAACAACAGGCTCGCTATCTGGTGAAGCGTCGCCAGCCAGAACTATGGGCACAAGTCCTTGTTCATGACAATGTGCATAGAAGGGCACTTATCGACCAGGTCGGTCTGTATGTTTGGTTACATCTAGCGGATGTTTATGGTTTATAGATTGTCGCCACTGCCCTGCCCGAGTGCACCGATCCGGATGATGTCTCGATCACTGTCAAAGCCTTCCTCTCGGCCGATCTTCCCATTGAGTTGATTGAGCTATTGGAGAAAATTATCATCGAGCCGTCTCCGTTCAGCGACAACCGCAATCTACAGAACCTGTTGCTCTTGACAGCGATTCGTGCGGATAAGGGCAAGGTTGTAGGGTACATCAACAAGCTCCAGAACTACGACGTCGCCGAGATCGCGAAGATCGCCACCGAACATGGTCTCTACGAGGAGGCATTGACGATATACAAGAAGTACGATCAGCACGCCATGGCCATCAACGTGCTGGTGGAGCACATCGTGTCGATCGATCGCGGTCTAGATTTCGCTAACAAGGTGAATAAGCCTGAGGTGTGGAGTCGCCTTGCGAAAGCTCAGCTCGACGGTCTTCGTATCAAAAATGCTATTGGTATGCCCGGTGCAGAATCCTAGTGAGGGAAATATTGACTGCTCTTTGTAGACTCATACATCAAAGCCGAAGACCCGTCGAACTTTGCGGAAGTCATTGAGATTTCTAGCCATGCCGGCAAGCACGATGATCTGGTCCGCTTCCTGCAAATGGCGCGCAAGCACCTCCGCGAACCTCAGATCGACACAGAACTGGCATATGCCTATGCGAAGACGGATCGCCTGCACGACATGGAGGACTTCTTAGGTATGACGAACGTAGCAGATATTTTAGTTGTCGGAGAGAAATGCTTTGAGGATGAGCTCTACCAATCTGCCAAGCTACTCTTTACGAGCATTTCCAACTGGGCTCGTTTGGCTACAACCCTTATTTATCTTGGCGAGAATCAGGCTGCCGTCGAAAGTGCTCGCAAAGCCGGCAACACCCAGGTCTGGAAGCAAGTCCATGCTGCTTGTCTTGAGAAATCGGAGTTCCGTTTGGTGTGTGTTTATTGGTGTCGCATAGGCAAGGCGTTATTGACCCACATTTTAGGCTCAAATTTGTGGTTTGAACATTGTCGTTCATGCGGTTTGTGCATTCCTGAGATGTCTCCGGTCGTCATTGATTTGTTTTATAGGAAGAGTTGCCTGGTCTCATTCAATCTTATGAACGTTGTGGCCATTTCGACGAAGTGCTTGCTCTGTTAGAGGCAGCACTGAGCCTGGAGCGTGCTCACGTATGTCTTGTTGTCGTTTCCAATAACATTATATTGATGGTTTTCAGATGGGGATCTTTACAGAGCTTTCCATTTTGTACAGCAAGTATAAACCTGGAAAACGTATGTGTGGTCCATCCGTCTCTCTTCATTGTTGATGTCCCTTCCCTAGTCATGGAGCACCTTAAGCTCTTTGTTTCACGGATCAATATTCCAAAGGTGTGCTGTTCCTCTTTTCATACACGGATGGACACAGTAACTGTCAATCAAGGTCATCAGAACCACGGAAAAAGCTCATCTTTGGCCCGAGCTTGTTTTTCTTTACATAAAATATGACGAATTTGTGGGATACAACTTTACTTTCCTCGTGGTCTCATAATGATCCCACAACCAGGACAACGCCGCTCTTGCCATGATCGAACGATCGCCCGACGCCTGGGAACACAATCAATTCAAGGACGTCATTGTCCGCGTTGCTAACATTGAGATGTACGAGCCAATTTGGTTTCCTTTCATGTTGCGCTGATATTCACCATACTAGCTATTATAAAGCTCTCACCTTCTACCTACAAGAGCAGCCCACACTGTTGACGGACCTTCTGAGTGTCATGATTCCCCGTATAGACCATGCTCGTGTCGTACGGATGTTCCGTCAAATCGACCACATTCCTCTCATTCGCTCGTATCTCATCGCTGTTCAAAGCGTAAGTATATTGAAACCTTGCACTTTTACCCGCTGCTAATTTGATGACACTCGCAGTTAAACATTGAGGCTGTCAACGACGCGTACAATGACCTACTTATCGAAGAGGAAGATTACAAGACCCTCCGCGATTCTATTGATAGCTTTGACAACTTCAATAATATTGCTCTTGCTCAACGGTTAGAGAAGCACGACCTTCTCGAGTTCAGGCGGTTGGCTGCACATCTTTACAAGGTATGATCATTTCATCTCACCGCGTGCAGGGTGTTTACGCCTTTTGCAGAAAAATTCGCGATGGGAAGAGTCGATATCGCTGTCGAAACAAGATCAGTTGTACAGAGATGCGATCATCACGGCGGCTGCCTCAGCCTCTACGGAGGTTGCGGAGGATCTGCTTTCCTACTTTGTCGACATTGGCAACAAGGAGTGCTTCGCAGCTGTCCTCTATGTGTGCTTCGACCTACTGCGACCCGACGTTGTGGAGGAGCTCTCATGGCAACATGGTCTGAACGACTTTTATATGCCGTACAAGATCCAGGTCTCAAGAACGATGCGGGAAAGGGTTTGATCCATGTCCATTATGAGCGCGGAAGGTGGTGATTGACCGGGTCTTGTGTTCTAGTTGGCCACGCTCGAGAAGGAGGTCCGGGAACGTGCCAAAAAGGACATTGCAAAGGAAGAGCAAGAGGCGGAGCAACCTATCATTAACCCTCTTAACCGCTTACTTATTACTCAAGGCAACGGGTTCGTGTGTTGAGTTCGCTGGTGTGCAGATCGCTCAAGTCGTCGTTTAGATACCCAGCTCAAGCGCCTCCAATGGTGAACGGGACTGGTATGGGCATGGGCATGGGCATGAATATGATCCCTGTATGTATTCCTTCCGAGTCGGAGACGAGACAACACTGAAACTCGTCTGCCAGGGTATGACGACGGGTTACCATTGATTCTTAACGATATGTCATTTGCCGTACGTGAGACTAGAACTGTATCGTAATGCTTGCTTTTCGATTTGCTATAATGGACGATTCGTATTTCCTGAACATCACATCACGGGAGGACAGCTCGCCAACGTAATGCATACGAGACAGGGGCTGAAACAAGGATCCGTGAAAGAACCGTCCCGGAACATCGTTTCACGCGAGAGTTAGAAGTGATTAGAAGTATCCATAAGATGCATACAATGTCCAAAAAGAAAGAAAAAGCACAGATGATGTGTAATGGACCCCAACGAATGCGCCCATGTCACATCAGTATACAACCACCTCCCGGACCCTTGGCTCGCGTGGTCAGCGATACTCGTGCTGCTTCATAAAAGACCTCGGAAACCCCCCGGTTGTGTTTCGAGCTGCATTCTGATGCGCGAATCGAGACGTTGGTCAGTCAGGATCATGTCATGGCAAGCAGAGTGACGCACCCAGGTATCGCGATGCTCTTATTCGTCGTGCAACAGCAAGGCCTTCTTCGTACTGTACCGACTGTGTTCCATACCGAGCGAGTCGTTCTCGCACGTTTCGGTCGTCCCGGAGATCACACTTGAGCGCTGCGTACGTATTTGCTGGTCAGTCGGCTTTGCGCGTCCGGATGTTCCAGTCCAAAAAAGGGAGACTGACCAACGAGGACGAGCTATGAAAGAAACGGGTTCAGTTCATTGGTGACAACCAAACCTTCGAGAAGAAGAAAAAAGGGTTCGAATATACCTTGACTCCAGGACAAAACTCGAGAATCTCGTCTATCCACTGTACGGGCATCGTTTTAAACTAGTAAATGGAAAGGAGAAAACGGGGGGGCATTACTTTTGTTTCCACGTTTTCGAGCGACGTTGGGTTGTCCACCTAAAAACGTGTGTCAGCCCCTCGCGAAAACAAAAGCGAGGAGGGACGCAACGGAGAAACATATCATCACAACGTGCGTCTCTGCATAGCTCAGCGACCGCAGCCTATCAAACTCCTCCTGCCCTAGGGAATTTCTTGAAACGTCAGCCACTTGGAGGCCCGACCCCCGGGGGACAACGCGCGGTTGTGCGCTTACCGGCCGTATCCCACAAGCTGAGTTCGACAAGTTGGTCGTCGACGTAGATGTCGTGTACGTAGTTTTCGAACACGGTGGGTTCGCTGTGTGTGTGCGGCGTGTAGGTTCTCCTCTGCGGTCGATCGGTTTCGCAACTCACTATACTTGGGTGAAGAAGCCCCTGGTGAAAACGTTGAGGAGCGAGGTTTTGCCTACAGATGAACGCACGGCGTGAGCGGGGAGGTAGGATGGAAAACTTGGGGACACGGACCGCAAGCGCCGTCACCGCAGACGACGACCTTTCTTTGTATCTAGAAGCATGCGGAGGGGGCGAGTGAGCAGTGAGAAGTGGCCTGGTAGGCACGCTGTTGGGATGAGGAGGACTTGCTTACAGGTCTGCGACCAAATCCAGACTTGGAAGAAGAGCCACAGATCGCCATGAGGAATGTGAGTGGAGTTGGAGCAGACTTCGGCTTTGGAGCACCGCACCGTTCACTTCGTCGATGCATTGGGCCGATGTGCTACACTTTGTTTGCTATTGTTTTGTCCGCAACGGAAGATTCACATTCATCCATCCTCGTAGGAACAAGAAACAAAAAAAGCATCAAGAAAAAGAAAAAGAAAGAGAAACTAAGGTACAGTAATGCACAGCGTGTCTGATTAGGGTCCCAATAGTTACAGATACATTGAGCACTCGCCATACCCCACATCATCGTTCTCGAAACATAGCACGTCGGAATAATCACAGCAGCAGCCAGCAAGACAAAAATCAACCTCGGGACAGACCCAGCCCGCTGGAATCAACAAAGTCTTGCCAGGTATTCTGCATCGTATTCGCTTCTGGCGACTCTCTTCGTGGCGCAGGCATGTGGCCGTTCATGTGATGGTACCCATTATCTGAAACCATCCCATAGTCGTAAACAGGGAAATAATTAGGGAACTGCCCGGGCACAAGCTCCATCGGCTGGACTTGTGATGGGCAATCATGGTATCCAGATGTTTCATACTGTTCTCTGATGGGCGAGTTGAAGGTGGACGTATCGGCGTAAGTCGACCCGTTGGCATGGGAATTGGCCGTGTGGCCAAACGTCTTCAGGTAGTCCACGACGTTAGGATGAACATGGCTGCTCCCGGACGCTAGTGGCAGTGGTACGACCGGATTCAAAGACGTCGGCGAGCGATCAAGAGTTGCCGGCGATGACTGTGGTGACAACGAGTCTTTCTTGGCTACAAGCCGCGTCTTCCCACCAAGCGTCGACAGCTCGTCGTCCGCTTCAAACGGCGAGCCCGGTTCAGACTGGTTCGATAATTGTCGCACCAGAGGTGAAATCTTGCCCTTTCGGAATTCGTTCAAGCTGATGTGAGCCTTCTTTTGCAGCGTAGTCATAATGTCCTGAGTAAACGCTGCGTGAGCAGGCAATGGTGACGTATGACAAAATGCAGGCTTACCAAAACAGATTCAGCACGGAATCCTCGTGCTGCTTTGGAAAAAAGTTCGCAAGCGGAGTCCAGCTGCACAAGCGCAGAGGGTGCCAAACTCATCGACGGGCAACGGGTGACAACAGAACCCAACACGATCTGTATGGTTCCCATCAAGAAAAGGAATTTCACCAGCCAGTCAGCATATCTCCTATCACGGAACTTAACGGCACCCTGTCGGTGGGCGTACGCACCGCACATGAAAACATGTGGGTCCACAAGAACCACATTCGTTCACTAGGCTCTTTGAGCTGCGTGTGGAGGTTCCGCATCAAGGCTACAAGCGAGCCCGCGCTACGGTAAGCAGCGATGACTGAAGTTCCATACGGACTGCCAAGTGGATCCTTGGGGTGATCAGTGACAGCACGTGCGAAAAAACTCCGGTGGAGATAAAGGAGATCTAATTGAAACCCTGTCAGCAGAAGCACTTCGCTGGGAGTATATTACGTGTGGGAACTCCCACTATGCGCAAGAAGAACGGATGGCCAAAACGTACTCAATTCACGGATAGCCAGGACTACATGTCGCTGCAGAATCAGCGAGATGCTCTCCTGGTGGCGCGAGTCTGTAGGAGACGAGTTGCCAAATCCGGCAACTTGCAGATTGGGAGGAACGGGAAATGCGCGCAACTTGCGGTCTAACTGGAGGACAGTTGCATACGTCGGTGTCTTTGCGCCGAACGCTTGATCGTCAACGACACTCATACATTCTGAGGCGAAGCGGTGTTTCCAAGCGTGGACTGTAACACCACCATCATTAGATAATGTTTGTTTGGGTGCATTATGCGACGTACATGACTCATCGAGCTCGCCAGCGGAAGGTAGCTTACAGTCGATGTGTGACAGATAAAACGAGGGCGGGCGTCCAAATGTCCAGCACTGTGGAGATAAGCCCAGGTATCATACGGACACGACTCGACCGACTCACCTGCCATGAATCGTATGTGTACAGCTCCCAGAATAATTCGCGGCGGCGTAGTGTCTCTTTTTGGTCCACGCCCCACTTGCTTGGATCACGATCTATGTGGCAAGTAAGGTTAAACTCAGCGCCCGCAACCACATCGTACAGAGGAATTCATACTGACGGAGACCAATCTAATTTGACCACGAAAAACGTGTTTTCTTAAACCATCAGTGTGATTGATAACCAGGCACACTCACGCTCTGCCCGATCTTTATTGCCATACCAATGATGGCCCAACGTGTGCCAGAATTAGATCCGTGTCTGTCAGATAAGAAAAGATAAAAAGTCATGAGAAACTGCAAGAATAAATTCATCAGCATTCTATTTCCAAAACAAAACGGTTGTACATACCAAAGTTTGTACGGCGCTGATGGTTGGATCCTCGAAGAGCGAACTCTGAAACAGGGAAGCGCGTGCCAATTGATGGTATTTTTCGGCCTCGATATTATACGCTGGCTGCTTGATATCCACCAGGCTGCCGATTGCAAGAATCATGAAGATGAGAGCGAGCTTGTGAGAAAGAAGAGGGTCATCAGAAGGTGGTGCGGCGTCTGGCGTGTAAAATAAGGGATATATTTCGTCGAAGAAATCCTGCTCGTTGATCGGATTGTACCTGAAACAGTTGATGAGGCATTTCGATGGACGGATCGAAGACGCTCACATCCAAGCACCGAGCGTATAGTAGATCCTGGAGAGGTATTGGGCCTTGTGCGATCCGGGAAGATACCAAATGAGTTCGCGCAGTCGGACATTTTCGACTTGGAGCGGCTGAGCGTTTGGAACGAGGGGGAAAGCGCCGCTCCGCGCGAGGATTTCGGGTGAAAGGATGTTTTGTAGGGAGGCTAGCCTGCCGACCTCTGACTCTGGGATATCTGCACCTTCATTCTGAGTTCGAGTGAGATCAATCATGCGATGAGACGACGTCGAAGATTACCTGCAAGAAGTACTGAAAAAGAGACAGTCAATCAGACGCAATGTCGCATTCGTGCCTGGAGTGCAGCTTACCCAGGAATTGGCTATCGATCCGAAATACTTCGCGCCCCCAGAGGCATTGATCGATAGGGAACCAAAAGCATCAACGATTTCGCCGTTTTGCTCCTCTTCCTTGACATCGCCCTTGGGAACATTACGTTGGCAGGGCGGTTCTCTTTGTAAGGGGGCTTTAATTTGAAGCAGGTCATCTGCCAGGAGAGGATGCCTATCAGGGGATACGATGGAATGGGAATGCCTCAAGGAATCTTCGAGCTCG
>JBBPRP010000414.1:0-15224 GCA_038093135.1 Leccinum longicurvipes
CCTATCGCATCCTACTTAATCAAGTGAACCTGAGAACCTGTATGGCTCTCGCACAAAAAGAAAGAGAAGAAAAAGAAAAACGTTAAATCGATGGTGATCGATTCGTCGTCGTCGACATACAGTAATCAAGGCTCTGAACGTGTACAAACAAATGAATCATAGGTTGGCCACTAAGAATTGGAACCTGTCGGCACTGCTGGGCTGATCATGTTCTTCAACTTTTCGATTTCGGAATCCGCAATGCTGTAACGCCATATGAGGGTCTCGATCTCGTCCCACACGTGGCCGCACCCGAGTCCAGGAAGGATGGCCACGTTCACACCAAACTTATTGATAGTTTGATGCACGGTCTCTCTTGGCTTCTCGTATGTCCTCACAGCGACATCGACCACCTGGGGTGTCACCCGGTCATCGGAGACCAAGAGGGAGATGGTTCTCATGACACAGATCAGATCGACGAAGTAGGCCATGAGAATTTTGGCATCCTTTTTTCTGAGGAGATAACCAAGTACTCCGTCTGGACCTGGAAAAGTTGCCGTTGTCTCGGTAGTGTCTCCGATATCATCGGTGCAAAGGGCCTTCATAATCTGTTCACCCATCAAGCACTACAATGCATTTAATCAACTACGGCAGACGATGAACTTGAACGGGAGAGGAACGTACTTTGTCTGGATCATTCAATTTCCAGATGGGGATAATATCCTTGTGGACGAATTGCATACATTCCTTCAATGTGTGGACACGGAAAACACTCTTCAAAAGCGTGCTCTTGTATCCTACAACCGCCATTAGAAGCTAAATCACCTTATTCGTACTGACTCACTCTTCTTCCCCATTCTAGGACAAAATATGACAATATGAACGGGAACATAGAACTGCAAGGCACATACCCTATTGACTGCTCAATCTTCCCTTTGATGCCGCTGTGCTGAACAGGTGTCGTGGCACGGGGAGCTTCTTCGACAGGGTACTCTACCAGGTTGTTGTTTGTGGCCTTGAGCAGATCAAGAAGAGACTCAGAGTAATCGTCCAGCGCTAAATCACCATAAGAAACTGCTCCTCCAGAGTTCGCAACGCCGCTGACGTACTCGAAACAGGGACATACGTCACATTTTTTCCCGCTGCGGCGTGGAGAGGCTTGACGCAATGTTCCTCTAGGTATTTCGTTTTAAAATCCTCCAGCGTCTCATCTTCAGGTAGGTCGATCTCCAATTGCCCATCGAGCAGATCCACTTTGGTGAGCACTACCACGAGCTGAACTAAACAACATCGGTAAGTTATACGACTATAACGCCTCAATGAAATAACGCACTGTCGCCCAAAATCTCATTTCTGCGTTGCAAGAACTCTTCTACGCCTGTTTCCAGTAAGCGACCCCCAGCATAGGGTATCTCAAGGCATAACCTAGATTCCTTCGTTAGCGACCCTGACGGACACACCGAGTCCTCTTACCAAACCGCATGGAGTTGATCCTTCATCTCGGGCATCGCCTTTCTTTTGGCGACGAACTCTTTCATAATCTCCATATTGCGTTCATCACCGGTTTCAAATCCGAGGCTCGCATGGATCACGAATGGTCTGTTCTTCGGAGACGGAAATTCCCGCTCGATGTCAACAGACTCAGTGTTCTTGAAGGCGTGGTTAAAGAAAAAGGTAAGTTAAGTATACAGTATGTAATATGGTCAAGTTGTTCACCGCGTCTTCGATGCCAAATACTTTGTGGATCAACGTAGATTTGCCGACTCCTGACTAGAAAAAAAAATCAGTTCAAATCTGTGTATGAGAAGACTGATGATTACATTTCCAATGATCAAAAGGCGGAATCTATGGAGGATCATCAGATATGAGCGGAAGCATGTGAGACCTACGGCTTACTGTGGTTGGGCTGTAATGGCAGATGGCTAGCCAAACCTATCAAAATCGATCAATACACGCTTGGTGAATCACATACCGACTGTTGGTGTGCAGTGACCACGACTTCGATTTGTCTTGTCTTGTTCCGATACGCTATCGAAGGAAGTGAGCAATCTACGACGTCACGCAGATGCATATTGGAATAACCAACATCTTATGCCCTCCTCATTGCGCATGCTTTCGGTGTCACTTAAATCGATGTCAATGGCCAGGTTCATTCTCTTGTTTCCGGGGACACTGTAATCGACCGATGCGCGGATGCAATCGTTGGGGTCAAGGGCACTAAAGAGGTGGTCGACTCCCCAAGCAAGCTCACAAGAACGTGGAACGACCTACGGGAGCTCACTGAATTCCTCCTGATGCGAGTCACCTGCACGAATGGCCTTTCTGACCTCTCTCAGCAGCTCGTTATTCTTGTACAACTTGATGGAATCGATCGTTTTACGAGAGCCACTCGCAAGTCTAATCTCGATAGCTAGGAAAGCGGGGTCAAACGCAGCTTTTACTGAGCATTTAGCAATGCTCTCTCACCGGATACATAGAGCGTCATCGTGGCGTCAACGTCGTTGGTGAGCATGTCTCGGTACAGTGATATGTGGGATTAAAATCTGCTTGGGTAGGATGGTGGTGAAGAGGGGAACACCGTAAGTCACTGGACTTGAATACCACGTTGCCCTTGCAACCACGAGGCTTCCTGTGTACAGCAGTGCTCCACATGCTGTTGGAGTTTGAACCGAATGATTCTATTCAACGGTAACTGGGAAGATGCTCCAGCAAAAGACCGTCCATGGACCGTCCGACTTGGGTTGCTAGTTGATTCATATCGGCGGATGAGTCTCTTGGACTTTCCTTGCGCATGACATCCACAGCCTCGAGTCGCCCAGATTTTCAATCCCGTACAAGGCTGAGTAGCTTGGCAATATCCACAAGTTTCCTTGTGAGTAATCTGCCCATTGCCCACTGCTCAGAAATGGAGATCTATGGACATCATGTGAGAATTCTGGACCACGTGGAAATGACAAGCCTCGGCAGGGTTCGGGGGAAGAAGATAACATTTCTTCATTGCTTCCGCAATCCTCGAAAACCAAAAAAAAGTCGTTGTATAGTAACAGAACACATGGATATTGATGGTATGCAGTAGGTGGTAACGCTCGTCACGAGGAACCAGGACTCGACAGCACAGAGCCTTGACGGGCAAGCGTTAGTTTCTGCCTCAGCTCCTGAACCTGGTCGTCCGCGATGCTGTAAAGCCATATCAAGTCTTCGATCTTCTCGAGCACACAATCGCGCCCTCTTGGAAGCACTCCCAATGTCTCGTCAAACTCTTCGACCGAGCGGTGCACTTCCCTCCTCGATACCTCATACGCTCTCACAGAAAGCGCTGTTGTCTCGCGGGTTACGTGGTCACTGGAGCTTAAGAGAAACACAATTTGCATGACGCCGATCAGATCGACGATGTAGGCCATCAGAATCTTGACATCCTTTTTGCTGTAGAAACAAGATGCAAAAAATGCTTTCCTTCAGAAATGGGGCAGAGGCGGCGATATAACCACTCACGCCTCCTGGTACGCTTCGTACAACATCATGGGAGGGAACGCAGCCCTCAGGACGGTGGGGAGGACGGAAAATATGGGATCCTGCGATTCAACTAGTCTTCTATATAGTCCCGGGGCTGAATCTACGAATGAGGCTCTACAATGGGATTTTTTGGTCAAGAACTGCACGAAAGGTTGATTTGGTGTCGTTGAACCCAAACCACTCACCTATCCGAGTATGCAGCGGCACCGGTGACGGTTTCGGGAGCGTCAGTGCGAAGTAGGTAACTAGTAATTGCATCATCCATCAGGCACTGCAAAAATAGTAGCTTCATGCAATGCGAAGAGAGGGAAACGTACTTGATCGGGGTCAATGAAATTCCAGACGTCGGTAATGTCCTTACGGATGACTTTCAAACATTCGTCCAGAGTGCGTCCGCGAAAGGCGGCACTCGTCAGGAGCGTATTCCAGTATTCTACAATTCCCGTTAGAAGTTAAACAGCCTCTTGATTGCGGACGTACTCTTCTTCCCAATGCTACAACAAAACGCGTGAAACGAAAAGGGAATAAATGAATGTTACAAGACACTTACGCTATCGATAACTCAATCTTCTCTTTGATGCTGATCCGTTGAGCGATTGTTGCCATAACTCGCGGAGCTTCACCGACATTATAATCTACCATGTTTTTGTCGGTGGCCTTGAGAAGATTGGAAAGAGACTTAGAGTAACCATTCAGCGCTAAAGTACTGTACTAAGAAGCTGCTCCTCGAGGGTTCATAACACCGCTCTGACGTACTAGAAACGGTGACGTGCGTCACGTCGTTTCCCGTTGCCTTCTGGAGAGGTTTGATGCAATGTTTGTTCATGTACTTCAACTTGAAATTCTCCGGAGTGTCATCTGTAGGTGGGTCGAGCTCCATCTGGCCATCGAGCAGATCCACTTTGGTAAGCACCACCACAAGGGGAACTAAGGGGCGTCGGTAAGTCAAAGGGTACAGCACGCGACAAAACAGCGCACTCTCGCCAAGAATCTCTTTTCTGCGTTGTAAGAACTTTTCCACGCCTGTCTCGAGCAGACGACCACCAGCATAGGGTATCTCTAGGCACAACCTGTATCACTTCGTTAGTAACATTAATGAATACGGCGAACTCGCATACCAAATCGCATGAAGCTGATCCTTGAGCTCAGGCATCTTCTTTCTTTTGGCGACGAATTCTTGCACAATCTGCATATGGCGTTCGTCGCCTGCTTCGAATCCAAGACTGTCATGAACCACGAATCGCTTGTTCGTCGGAGAGGTATACTCCCGCTCAATTTCAGCTTCGCCACGAATATTCTGGGAGGGTTTCTGGAGGGGAAATATGAGTTGAGATAGTGCATAACACGACCGAATAGCTCACCACACCCGGCACGCCAAACACTTTATCGATTAACGAGGATTTGCCAACACCTGACTAAAATGCTATAGATGAGTTCAAGTTCATGTCCACAAAGGCTGACGATTACATTTCCGATGATCAAAAGTCGGAATCTACAGGGTTCCTCGGCACATAAGCAAAACATGTAAAAACCGCAACTCACTTTGAACAAGCTTGAATGATTTGAGTTGTAGTTGCGACCAGCTAACCAAATTCATCAGGATGGGCATAGACGCTCGAAAATCCACAAACTGGCGGGAATTGTGAATGGCAAGTGACCACGACTTCGACGTTTCGTGTCTTTTTCCGATACGCTGCTCATGCACGAGGTATTCATTACCCCATACACTATGAGTGTGAAACAACGGACGAACATTTTGCATCTTGTCCTTCGCGGACACATTCATTGTCGTGCAGACTGATGTCAATGAACATCTCTTCTTGCTTCTTCCAATACGTATTGTACCTGACTGATGCCGAAATGTGATCTTGGAGAGAGAGGGTACTCGGGAATGGTCAGTCCTGTCACTTCCTGTGCAAGAGGATGGGATGAACGGCTTACAGAGGTGGGTTGAATTCTTCTCGATGCTCATCACCTGCACTTATGTTTGTTTGAACATCTCTCAGTTGCTCGTGGCCCTTGCACAGTCTGATGGACCCTATCTTTTTATGGGACTCCATCGCAAGCCTAATTTCAATGGCTAGAGAAGAGAGATCGAACGTGACCTCTGCTATGTGTAAACTTTCACACCTGATACATAGAACGTGGAATTGTCGGCTTCCTGCGAGGTATGATGATTACCAGGCATGCCTGAGTACAGGGACGATGGGAGGTCGGTGGTAAGGGTCTTATTTACGAGGTCAGTGGATGTCACATGGCCTTGTGTTGTCCATCATCACGTGTTGCAGGCACTCCGAGTCAATGGCGCTACAATTCGGTCGAACCGTGAGTCCAGAAAATCAGGCGTTCGACCACAACGAACCTTGTTCAGGAATCCATACTGGGATCAATGGGTGTTGATTTTCAATGAGAAACGATGAGAGATCCACCATGATTGACTGAAACAGAATATTCTTGCGCATCTCAGTTCGGCTAGCACGGGTCTAAGTTGAGTCCGCGGCACTCGATGTCGTTTGAAAAGAGACAAGGGACCGCCCAAGTAAGTAAGTACAAGTATACCAACCCACAAAATAAATAACTTGGACCCCCAAGTTCTCCTTTGCATGCTGAATGCCGCTCTCAGCTCGTTCCCGTAGCCCAACCTCCCCCATATCATCCTCTGGCGAACACCTCCGACCCCTCGCAACCCCACTCTCGCCCCGCCATTCCCATCGGTTGTCCAATGACTCTATCGACTCGTTACGAAACCTCGAGCTCTCCGACGGGCCCATGCTGGCAGCCACGACGCCAAGGCACGCCAGACCACGATCTTTCTCGTTCACCGGGTTCGATTTTCAGACGGATCTACTTCCGCTCAGCGAAACCATCAGCGAGACAGACATATCATTTAGAGAAAGACCCGGCATGGAGAAGAGCATTGGCTTGATTCAGGGTGCGTGTCTCTCATTATCCTTTACGTTTCCCTGTTTTTAGACAGCCAACCGGCAGGAATTGGACTGGTCGTTGGTTCGCAGGTGTGTGTTAGACTTTGTAACCTGATTCATGTCGTTGACTTTCACACTAGATTGGCTCCGGAATATTGTACGAATAAGTTTTTCTGTCTTGCTCTGAAGCTGAAGATACTGCACAGTTCCTCCCCGGGGATTATCGTTGCGAACACGCATAGCGTTGGGGCAAGTCTAGCAGTATGGATTGCATCTGGGTTGCTCGCCTGGACGGGTGCTAGTAGTTTTGCGGAACTTGGGTATGTACATGATAACTCCTGCGACATACCCTGCGCTCAACCGCCCATAGGTCAAGTATACCATTGGACGGCGGTGCTCAAGCCTATTTATCATATGCATATGGACCTCTCGTATCATACCTCTTTGCTTGGACCGCCATCTCTGCACTGAAACCAGGTTTGCGCCAGAGTTCGATCTACCAATCAAATACTCAACTCTTCTCGATGCTCAGGTAGCAACGCGGCCGTCGGACTCATCTTTGCTGAATACATCAACCGACTCATGTGGCATATTACTCGTGACCAGGTGTCACCGGGTAGTATCCCAGAATGGTCTATCAAACTCACGGCAGTCATCGCAGTGCTCACTGTGGCTTTCATCTGTGCAGCGACACCGAACCTGGGGACGAGAGCTTCGGTCTTGTTTACTGCTATCAAGGTGTGAAGCTTTCGGAATGGCGAAGACCTGCAGCTAATGAATGGTCTGTTCTATCTGTAGATTTGTTCGTTGGTATGTCGCATCTCGTTCTTTTTATACACGAGATAACACGTAGGACTGCGTGATCTATAGATATTGATCATCATTTTGGGTCTTGTACAATTGATCAGAGGACATGCATCAGAGTCGTTCAAGGAGCCTTTGTTTGAAGACTCGAGCACCAGTCCGTCAGCATACTCTCTTGCGCTTTATTCTGGTCTATGGGCATTCGATGGCTGGGATCAAGCAAACTACGTTGGTGGGGAGATGCGTAGCCCAGAGAAGAACATACCCAGAACAATTCACTTCAGCATGGCCATCGTCTCTGTAAGTAGTTTTTCTGATACAACTCGACTTGTGTGAATGATCGTGCCTGATGTATGCAAAAGACATTATTCGTCCTTGCAAACGTGGCATATCTCGTGGTACTCAACAAGGCTACTGTAGGCAGCAGTAATGCTGTCGCGCTCGATTTCGGGCGTGCACTTTTTGGACCTGTCGGTGGGATAGTGTTTGCCGTCTTCGTGGCAGTATCCTGTTTCGGTGCTCTCAATGGTAGTATTTCTTGTTGGGCCCCTTGACTGACCGCTGATCCGAAATAAAACGAAAGGTTCGACGTTCACGGCTGCACGGCTTATCCGGGCTGCGGGACGAGAAGGATACCTCCCCGCGATGTTTAGCAAGTTGAATAAATCGCGAGGGACGCCGATGAACGCCATCCTATTGCAAACGGCAATGACGATCGCATTCATAGTGATCGGGGGCGGGTTTCGATCCCTGGTCAACTTTTCGGTGGTCGCATCTTGGTCGTTTTACTTTCTAACTGTACGTCCTTTCGCGTATGCCGTGGAAATCTGAGTGTTGATGTCCATATTTAGGTGCTCGGACTAGTCATACTCCGAGTAAAAGAGCCAAACCTCTCAAGGTAACGGCTTCCGTTTAATTATTCCCAGCAACCCTGACGACATGACATTAGGCCATACAAAACGTGGATCATTACGCCCCTGACGTTTTGCGCTGTTGCGATATTTTTATTGTGTATGCCAATTATTGCGGCACCGCTGGAAGCGGTATCTGTTCTTGGTGCGTAGGCCTATATCACTTCATCTCGAGTGTCCTCGAGTGACTGGGGTCACTTGCAGGCTTTGTACTCGCTGGTGTACCAGTATACTACCTTACAAACAAGGCGGAGTCGGCGAAACTTCCATTCTTGTTGAGTAAGTTAACTCGGTCGTGTGTGATCAACAATATATGCTAAAGAACTTGGCAACTTCACCTTCATAGACTTCGTAGGGTCATTGTTTGATCGAATACGAGGACGACCAAATGCAGGTGCTGGATGGCAAGCGGTATCCACGGAAGCCGACGAAGTGGAGATGCGCACGAGTGGTAGGTAATGTCACCATGCTCGTGAACGGAGGGCGGGCGCCTCCATGGACGAGTGTTTGGTTGCTGGGAGGGCCTGGATTTACGGATACTATGCTATTTGGAATCGGTACGTGACGACGGTTGAAGGGACACCCACGGAGTGGTCCCGAAGCATCCGCTTCGGCTAGCACACGCAATCCTACTAGTCTTCTCATCCATCGCCGCAATAGAGCCAAATTGTTGGTTTCATCGGAGTCCGCGCCTGCTTCTCGCTGAATCGTTTCGGTTGACGGACAGCGGCGGTAGCGGATGATCGATGATCCTTGAGTTGACGAAGGTTGAGAGTGCGCAGTCGGGTCGTTTCATCAGGCCAGGCCAGCAAACGGGAACACCCATCAACTTATGAACTTTTGGAATCTCGTTCGTCAACTGACTGCTCACGCTTGAAACCTGTGCAGGACGGAAAATCAAGACTGATCAGTAATCATATGATGGGCGATTCGGAGAGGACCGCGAATCACTTGCTATCTGAACACTCTCGTTTTGCGTTGACGCGGGTGCAGTGGCTGATGATAGCGTAGGAGAGTAAACGAAACCACGGCAAATTGTTGGTCACCGATTCTGTTCTCCGAATCAAAAGTGTCGTGATCCTCGGAACTCGAGAGAGGATATCTCGCGTATGCTCTAACGCTGAGGATACGCAAAGGGATGGAGCGAGAGGCCGATGAGCCTCGCGATAATATTAGCGCAGCTGGCAAACTCCGGGAACTGCGTGGGATTTCGGATGAAGAAAGATGGCGTTGATCAATCTCGTGCGCTGACGTGCGGTTGCGTGATATAAGGCGACTGGGGGCAGCGTCTGAATCGGTCACTCGCCTTGCTCTAACATCCTATCATCCGATCGTACCCCGCACCCCGCACCCCGCAGTCTACTACTATGGTGCGTGGACACGCAGGGCCATTGAAACTAGATCCTAACGTGGTTCATGTGTCCAGGGCGAATATGAATTCAATGTCAAGGTATTATCTGTTATCTGCACGAGTCTGAGTGTGCGGGTGCTGAGGTTCTAATAGATGACGTGCGGAGGGTGCTCCGGCGCGGTCAATCGAGCACTCTCAAAAGTAGAAGGTGCGCAGTATTGCCAAGACTAGCGAAACGGAAAATGAGATGCTGCGGACATGCAGGAATTACATACGACGTGAGCCTGGAGAAACAAACGGTGGTGGTGAAAGGAGACGTCCCATACGATACCGTTTTAGAGAAGATCAAGAACACTGGAAAGGAGGTCTGTTGTTTCGGCAAATCTATTGCTTTTACTGATCGTTACGCTGCCTGCCAGGTCTTGTCTGGCAAAGTGGTAGTAGCGTAGCTATAAATAAACAGACGAATAGTCTTGCACGTTCTCACGTACGTGAGGGAATTCCATGATGGCCGTCGCTGCAGTGATCGTCATATTTATTCAACTACTCTGAGCTCAGACTCAGTCCCCATGTCATGGCCTCCCCTGCCGATCCGTCCACTCCAGCCTATTCGGACACGCTCGAGTGGATTACGGCCTTCCTTACCATACACTCTCTCAGCATCCCGAGCCGACGCTATTCCTTTCTCCTCTGGCTAGCCGTCTTCGCCGTCTTCCTCGTCTTCGCCATCCTTCACTGGTCTGGTCTCAGAGGTGGCTTCTTCGGTGCCGTCTTCTCCAAATGGTCCCTCCGTCGTCAAACATGGCGCAAGAAGCATAAATTGACCGTGGCTGCGAGCAATGGTCAACCTAATCACCAAGTCTCTCCGCTCCCGTCCAACGCACAACTTCTCGCCTTGTCTGTCCTTATTTTGGTCTCCCTGGCACTCGCTTTCGTCGGTCCTGATTACTTGGACCCGAGTTTAAAGGTTTGGCAGTTGTGGACGCGATCGTATGACACTTCATCCTTCGTGTCCTACATGCCTCAGTATACAATTTCTAAGTCCCTCTGGTCCTCGTCTGCTCGGACTGGCCAAATCGCGTTCGCTCTCTTCCCCCTCTGTGTCCTCTTTGCCCTCAAATCGCCTCCCTTCGCTGTATTCGCCATTCCCTTCATGACACAGCTATACTTTGACAAGCTCGCATATCTACACAAGTGGACGGGAAGGCTCATTTGGTTTTTCTCCCTCATCCATGTCGTCTTATGGAGCATCCAGTTGGCTAAAGATGTCAACTCATCCACTGGTCGCATGGCTTATGTCTATGCCTGGTCTTACACTCCCTTTATATTCGGCTGGATCGTACGCATGCTCGTTTTCCTTTGCACTCAGCACATTGATCCCATCTCAGGCCTTTACACTTCTCACGCTGATCATCCTTCTCTCTCTGCGTCCTATTCGGAGGCGCTTTTATGAATCCTTTTACATCTTGCACGTTCTCCTTGTTCCCTGCATGCTGGTCACGGCAGGGTTCCACCACCCAACTGTTGCTTGGTGGTGTTGGGTTGCTCTTGTCCTGTGGATGGGTGAACGCCTTTGGCGGGGAACCTGGTGGATCTACGCCAACGGAATCCTGGACGGAATCACCCTCAGACCGCCGTCTGTCCAGTCGAAGTTCAGGAAATCGTCACGGGATACCTTGGAAATGCAACACTTTCGTCACTCGAGCAATGAGTCCTACTTACCACCTCATCCTGTGGATGGACGACCTCCTAGCCCTCTCGACGCTTACTATCACCATGACAAAACTCCCATCTCTGCCAAGCCTGACACACGCAGTGTACCTTTGTTCGCACCTCCATTACACTTCGCCGGACAGAATCTTCCCGGATCATCCGTCTCCCATTCACGGCACTCTTATATTCCACCTCGGGGTTATGTCCATGCAGAAGTTGTATCTGGTCGCACGCTGCGCCTACGCCTCATCACCCCTGGATTCTTACCATGGTCACCGGGTCAACATTTCCTCCTCAATATTCCGGCCGTTTCTCGCTTCACCTCTCACCCGTTTACATGTGCTTCTGTTTGTGATGAAGCAGCGCCGACGGATGCAGGCCACATTATGCTATTCATAGTACGCGGAAAGGGCGGTTGGACAGGTGACCTGTGGAATCTTGTCTCCCGATTGACAGCAGAACGATCTAGGGGCGAGGTACCTTCTGCGTTCCCGTCAGATAGTCTACCGAAACATGGCATCCTCCTACGCGCGTACGTTGACGGACCATTTGGGAGTTCAGCACGCGTGAGATGGGGGAATTATTCGACTGCTATCATCGTCGTCGGCGGTTCCGGTGCAACTTTTGGTTTGTCTCTCCTGCAATACATGTGCATGTGCTTGGCGGGGAGGGATGGTAGATATCTTGGATCACGACCTGGTGGCTGGGGGCGGAAGGAGGCAGTTCTGAAGCGTGTACGGTTTATCTGGCTCGTTCGTGAATTCAGTAAGCCCCAGTTGGGTCAAGCGATAGGGACACAAACTGAGTTGCTTTGTACTAGGCCACATTCAGTGGTGCGCGTCCGTCATACGCCACTGCATGTCCTCCGCGCCGTCATCATCTCTACAGGTCGACATTTACGTTACCAATTTTCACCCTGTCCCCTTGCAACATTTCCCCACGACCCGTTTCGATCGAGAACATGCCGAATCTGACGACGAGCTTCAACCTCCGCATCCAATCTTTGTTAACGAGCATTCCGGTCCTCGTTCTCGCTCTAGGGATTCGTTAGAGAGCCACGAAAGTTACGAGAGCGATATTGATTTCACTTATTATTTCGGCGAAAACAAGGATGACCAGCCACCCGCGGATGATCTGCGCGCAGCACACGAGGAGCATATTCTCGACCTCACGAATTTCGACGGCGACGTCGATATAGCGTCACCAGGGGAAGCCCATCTCAGCCGCAAGCTGAAGAAGGAGGGTAAGCTGCGGCGACTGAAGTCGCGTAAGCTGTCTCTCATGGGGGGAGCAAGTGGAGAGTACCGGCCCTCGCAGTCCCTGGCCGACAGTGACGCTCAGACGTTTCAAGATGGTCGAGTTCCAAGTCTCGACCCGCATTCACTGGCTTCGCAAGCGTCTCGCAGACCTCAATCACGCAAGGCTCTGACGATGTCGACTTACTCGACCGATAGGCTTCTTCCTGTTTCGCCCCTCTCTGAACGACCGCACTCGACCTTGTCTGAGACGGACCTTTACTCGTCACTCGGTCGTCGCTCAGGGTCCCCGAACCGTCCATATTCGCCGTCGAGTTCGACACCTCTGTCGTCGGACCTGTTGCAACCCGTCCCTCTTGTTCCTGTACAAAGCAGTTCCCAACTATCGTCACACTCTGCGAAAAGTCATCATCACGACGGAAGACCACATGCCATTCAAATCCCAAGTACATGGGGGACTGGCAGCGAGCACTTTCATGATTCGCATTCGACCTTGCCGGGTCCCTCGGACTTGTCGCAGCAGCAACTTTTGTTCGAGATGGACGAACGAGAGGCGAGGGACGTGAACGTCGTTTCCGAGCATGCGAGGCCTGGGAAACCCAAGTTGGACAAGGTAATCGCGGACGAGGTGGAAGCGTCCGAAGGGGCTGTCGTCGTTGCATGTCAGTTGCTTATTAATTTTCGTCTCTGTTTTTCGTGGAACTGACTATCAACTACGGTATTAATTAGGCTGCGGACCGACATCTTTGAATGCGATGGTGCGCAAGATCGTTGCATCGCAGATCAATCCTGGGCGGATACGCAAAGGGGACATGCATGG
Organism: Leccinum longicurvipes; assembly: GCA_038093135.1. NCBI lineage: Eukaryota > Fungi > Basidiomycota > Agaricomycetes > Boletales > Boletaceae > Leccinum > Leccinum longicurvipes. Next base: position 13,272 of record JBBPRP010000414.1, read on the forward strand.
ATCGATCACGCTTGTCTCGGAAGAGTTTGGATATTGATCGTTCTCGATCGTCGTGTCGCGGAGGAATGAACATCAGGTAGCTGCAGCCTGAGGACTGTAACAACGGATTCATCCAACCGTGCGAACAGTTTATCTCTCTTCGACATTCTTTTCGACATTCTTTTCGACTTTTCAAGGACGTTCGTTTTGCATGAACTTTTTTTTTTTGGTCAAACACCCCTCACTCACGGACACTGCACGGGATTTTTTTTTCACCTGGATAGACTATGATCCATTTGCCAACATGTACTTGACACTTGTTATGCAGATTACTTATAATGGTAGATGCATGCATTATAAGCATACTAGCAGCAGTCTTTTTATTGGACAGAAAACAGATTGGGAAGCATGTACATGTCAAAGAAATTCAATGAACTCACTGACTCTGAATGTATCTCAGACTACAAATTGCTGTGGTCAACTACTCAGGCCTAGGACAACCCTCAGTACTTATACTAATAATACTACTACTGGTCTTTGTAGTAACTCACATCTTACCTTTATCTTTACAGTTATATTATCATATCTGTATGACTCAAACTATCTCTTCTATCTTTAGGACCCACACTGTGCTTAATGTTTATCCATATAAAATATTCTGAAATCCCTTCATAATGAAGTTGCACTCCATTGCTGTCCTACTATGACAAAGCTGGATGGTAATTTGAACATTCCATCACACCTTTTCAGGGCTCACATTCAAGGCATATCCAGGGTAATGATTAATTAGTTGTATGTGGTGTTGCTGTGGATGTACAAGGTATACCAGTACTAGCAGCCCTCTCATTGCTTTGCACTGGAACAGAAATGATTTCAACTGGTTGATGTTATTAGCACGTTGGCACTGCCGCCACACAAGTATGTACTGTAATCAGTGGTGCAAGGTTACCTTACTTCATGTTGTTGGACATCAAGTACATGTTCAGCTGCGCTTGCTAGCGCCCTGAGTACTGGAAGCAACAGAAGAAACCGTGGTTTGAGGTTGGGGGGTTGAAAAGATAGCCTGAAGAGAGCCCGAGGGCAAGCTTATTCGGGAGTCATTGGGGGGGGATATTGAGACATCTCGGTTCAGATGACACGGGAGGTGGCATGGAGCTGCTTGCGGAGGCGGGAAGTTGATTTGAAGACGATGAGGGATAGCCAGCCCTTTTAGACGTAGGATCAGTGCTGCTGCTGGTTTCCTCGTCGATCTGCCCGCCAGCGTAACTAGAGGTGTTGCTTAGTGAGTCGAAGGTAGTCAGATAGGCACTATCTCCAGCTGGCTGCCCTTCTGGGAAAATGTCGAGCATGAGCTCATAGTAGCCCCAACCCTTGTTTTGATAATTCTGTCATGGCCCTGATACAAGTCAGTGCACCATTAGATATTGTAGACTATTGAACATACTTCCTTAGCAACCCGTGATACCTCGGCTGAATTGGCATCATGTATGTTGGTCCCGTTGACGTCGTCGTAATGAACCCCTGACTTGGCTTTCCATACTTTCATTGAACTGTATATCGTTTTCATCTATGACACGGAGAGTCAGTCATTGCACTGATATTGTGAAGTATAGGATCACACCTGCCCGAACTTCGATTTGACACGCATTTTTCCCGAGGAATCAGAGTGATGGTTGATATACTCAGCCGCTGCAACAAACATTTGTTTCTTGAAACTGTCTTTGCGCTCAGCACGATATTCCTGCAGATAATGCATCACGTTATGAACATCCAGGTCGGACCAGTTACACCTCCCTTGCTTGTTTCGATTTGCCTCGAATTAGTTCACGATAAAAGTTTAGTAAAGTTCAAGACAGTAAATAAGGATTTGGATGCGGATGAGCTTTCATTGGACTCTGCGGGCATAGACAAGGGAACCGGCACGACTGTACATGAAGTTGTTGTAAACGAAAAGTTCTTTCAGAACTTCCATCT
>JBBPRP010000415.1:0-15211 GCA_038093135.1 Leccinum longicurvipes
AGCATCCGGTAAGGTGCTGCCATTTGTGCACTCACTGTACATGCCAACAGACCCATAATCAAAATGGGCTTGCCGGCATATTTGCCTTTACCTCCTTCCACCCAAGGGGGAACGAGTCCAGCACCGAGCGGGTCTCCGTACAGGCCAACAGAGGCTGTATCGAAGGCCAGTGGAACAGTAGCCGCACGATCGAAGTCCAGGTTAGGGGGGATCTGTGAAGGGATGACGTCATAGGTCATGTTTCTCATCCACTGAAATCGCTGACCTTTGCAGTGAATTTGGAGACCGTAAGGGTGTACTGCTGGTAGCTAGCCTGGTCATTTGTGAAGACTCCGTGCGACAAACTAGCCACGGTACGGGTGCGGTGAAAAGGGGCGTTAGATTCCCAACTCAAAAGGTGAAACGTGGACGTACACTTTGTCGCCTTTGGCGAAACCTTGAACGCCTTCGCCAACACTCTCGACGACACCGGCAATATCGACGCCAAGGATGGCTGGATAAGTTTCGACGAACATACCTAACTCCTGGATCTTGTAGTCGATGGGATTGAGGGCGGTAGTGTGGACCTTGACGAGGAGCTGTCCCTTGTCGGGCTTTGGGACATCACGCTCATTGACAGCAAAACTTCCCTGCTTCGATTCCAAGAATAAAGCTTTCTGTTTCTGGGACGACATGGTAATGACGATGGGTGTATAAGTTAAGCCGTGGTTCCCCTCCTAGTATCCCAAGTTTTTGTGTAATATACTACATCATCGGTTTGTCATTTACTTATTGGCCACCCCCCAAATTCTATTTCTGATCGCTGATCTGAGTCATGTCGCGCCATGACAAAAGAGCGCAAAAAGCGAGTTGCCATTCGTAGTCGAATATATCGCATCGAGGGTGTTCTCCTGAGGTCTTTGATCACGTGATGAACGGCGGGTGACATCATTGCACAATCGCTAAGGGGGGAAGAAAAAAAAGGAATAAGATAAGATATCTATCCGAAACAAAACGTTCGCGACTAAGCGTTTTCTACCTTTCTGTTTCATGTGGTCGAGCGACCAGCTTCACCCCATCGATTTGTCCCCCATCAAATCTTTCAATTCCGGTCCCGATCCCTTTCAGTCCCCCAGGAATCACTTCGATGTGGTTGGGCTAGGAAAAGTCCTTTGCTTAGTGTTCAAGCTCTCGTTCATGAGATTGATTACGCTTACTCGAATATCGCCCTTTTCTAGCCATCGGCCAAGGTGCAGCCATAGTTGTCGCCCGGTCTCCCAGTTCTCCTCCAAGTGTGGGTTACCGTTCGTTAGCACAATCTCCCGGCGATCGCTGGGATGTCTGTCGATCACCGAAGGAAGTGTCACGACCAGCCGTCCTTGTGGTCCAAGTAGTTGCCATGCCGCTTCTTGCGTCTCTCTGATAGACACCGTATCATAGATCACATTTATCGGCGCAGAAGTGATCCGCGCCAAGGCTTGCTTCAGTCCGTCAAACGAAAGATATCGATCAATAACATGTGTTGCGCCCAATGATTTCAGTTGTTCCGTGTGCTTTAGTGCGGCCGTTGCGATGATAGGAGAGAAGCCAGACATCTTAGCCAACTGGATGACTGGGAAAAGTCCGTCAGGAACGCTGTCATGCAGTATGCGATATAGTCTACGCCTACCATAATTGCCAACGGATCCCAGGCCACCAAAGATCAAGATAGGCATGTTCCTGTACTTGCCTACTCCGCCGTGCTTCCACGGGGGCATGAGGCCAATGCCGTTAGACCGTCCATAAAGTCCGATAGCCGCAGTTCCCAGTCCCAGTCCCAGTGTTGACGCCTGTTCGTACGACAAACTATCGGGAATCTGAAACGGGATTAGAGCTATTCAGAACCTGGGAAGAGCTTGGTCTTTGCCCACCTTTGCAGCAAAGTCAACGACAGCGATGCAGTATTGTTGGAATGTCGACAGGTCGTTATCATCAAATGCTCCATGGAAAAATCTGTTAGATGAAATGACACGATAAGATCAGTTTCGCGTCTCTATCGGACCGCTCCGATGTGCTTACACATCATCCCCAGGATCAAACCTAGTTACACCTTCGCCCACTCTTTCTACGACGCCAGCGCCATCGCTGCCGAGCACAGCTGGGTATCTGGACACATAGATTCCTCGCTTCTGGACCTTGGCGTCACTTGGGTTAAGTGCAGTTGCCTTGACTCGAACGAGAATTTCGCCTGGTCCAGGTTCGTTGATTTCGCGAGTACCAAGAGCAAAAGGAGCTTGTCTAGAAGGAATAAAGAGAGCGAGATGTTGTCCAGGCATCGTAAAAATGGTATAGAATCAATGTCGGGGAAGTAAAGGGGACGTAGACCAGTGATGAGATGGCAGGGAATGTGAGCTCTACTTATACGCCGTCAATGCATTGCCTCGACCGGTCAAAGCCAAATAAAGTATTAAAACCTCGTGTTGTCCATGCTGCGATGGAACGTGAGGGAAAGTGGAACGACGCACATTGAGCGTCCGGGAATCATGGTCTGGATCATTTGACGCCGCGGCTCAGGGTAACAGCCTCCCTCTAAATGGAGGATGATTAGAATGTTAGACGCGGCACAGCAGTCAGCTTTGCAAACCCCCCCATCTAGGTCAGGCCCGGGCCGCCACAGCTTGGGGAGATGAAAGACCACCCGGATTCGCATCAATCTCAGCCAACAAGATCATTGAAACAAGACCCAACCAAGCTGTATTCAGAGACCGCCGATTCGGAGGCCTCCGTAAGCGACCCGTCATCCTGGGGTAATTGGGAAAAATGTGATGTGATGGGAACAAGATGTGTAGGTGATTTTGTGGAGCAGTCTCCACATGAAAGCATGTCGGGGAACAGCATAGCCGTTAACTGAAACGCGGTGGATTATAATATGTTGCACCCCTTACAGAAACGAGGCAGGTCGTAGAATGCATTCGGAGCCCGACTTGGGAAAAATGAATGCCGAAGACAAACTGGGCACCGATGCGTGTCCGTAGACTTAGTCAGGGCCCGTGGAGTCCACTTTGAAATAAAGGTGTGCTGATAGGAGTACGTTGGGTGGGAGCCTTTCAAGTCAATAAAACCAACGTAACAGAGCCGGGGGACGGAGGTCGATGATGTAAACAAACACGAGTATGGGGCATTACTGAACGGTGAACTGGAGAGAAATAATGTGATACGTACACACCACACCCACTCCCGAAGGGAACACCTCCGTGGAATTCCTAGAAAACTGCAATAGAAGAGCGTGCAAAATGTGCACTGGCACCTTTCTAAAGAGAATGTTTCGCGAATATGGCGGACATGAACAACGCCCCGTGCTACACAGCTTGTCAGCAGTTAGGCGAGATCACGATGTTCAGCGACGACGAGCTTATCAATGAACGCACGGTCAGGCAATCCTTATACCGATCCGACTCGGAGAACATCTTCTGATTGATTTCCTGAAAGTGACTTGTACCGTGAGCCCGATTGACCTAGTGGCCGTTGTTCCGATCGGTATGCTAATTGCATGTCAGCCTGATGACATCGCTCGCATGCATGCTGACTCGTTTTGCCGAGGTCCTCCCAGAAGCCACGAGGTATGTTGCCTGATACTCCTGGGACCGGCCGGATCAAAGACTCGGAAGACGAAGGCATGCTTTTCTTCAGTCTATGGGTGGCTTGGTTTCGCTTGACTGTGGTGCAACCGTGCAACTATGCTCGCTTGACGCACTTTCCGTGTTCTGCGTTACCGAAACTGGTATATTATAGCCAATGTAAATTGAGCTCCAAGTGACCCAAGTTCATAAGCCCACCCTCCGGAGCGATCTCCGTACTGGTTGAAGAGCGAGGTTAGAGTCAGTGACTTTACACAGACAGTGCTAAAAATTACACAAACGTGGTACTCGATCACGGTGGTTTCGGAGCACCAGTACTTGTTCAAGCAATAAGTTCCTTGCGATGTTGGAGACGCGGTACAAGATGATGTGCAATTCAGGCACGCTGCGAATTTTCCCGCCGGCCTCATGGCCGAGGCCGGGACAAAGTGTGACTACTATAACAAACCTTTCTCTCACACTTGTGGAATCCCTCTACATTAATGCTTCGAGTTGCGTTGCTCAGGCTGGTGACCAGTGTTGTCCGCAGGAACTTGTTCCGGGAGATTATCACCTTCCTCTGGGAATCTGCGTGGGATATACGGACAATTATCCAACGTCAATAGCCCAGTCCTGTGACAGTTGCAAGCAGACTGCGTTTGCCACATTCCAATTTCTCAGTGGGCATGAAATTAGAGCTTGACGATGTAACAATTCTGGGATTGTCTCGTTCACACAGGAAGAGGATCCAGGGTCTTTCAAACAGGCGACGATGAAAGAAAATGGAATGGCAAGTGCCAATGAACTGGTAACTACCGTGAAGAACTGCATGTATGACTTTAACCTATACTTGGTTGAAATTCCTACTACACTGTCCATACATTGATGGAGGACCATGTGCTCGACCACTAAATGAGATTACTCGCCCGGTCTTTTGAACGTTTCACACTGACACTGCTTGTGGTCTTCAGTCTAATAAGAGTTGCTTCTAAGAGCTCAAACGTTCAGACCCGCGGCGCAGATGGGTTCGGCTCGCTCCCATGGTAAGTCAGGACATATAACGAAGGAAAAATAGTTTGTTTGCGACTGATGTACAGGTTGCTTCAAGGGAACACAATCGGTTTTATGGGTCAGTGGCATTGTGACTCCCAATGATCTGTGGCACTCAATGCATTGCTTACTGATTGATGAGAGCGTGTGAATTGATGGGCTGGTACTCGTATTCCTGTCAACCACTCAATTAAGCAGTGTCCGATGCTCACTTGAACACCTGGCTCTTGGATGACATTGTCATTTCATCGTCTCGGTCGTCAAGCACAAATACGAGGTAGGACAGCTTCGCTGCTGCGGCGTTGGAATTTGATGGGGATTTGCTTGATCAGAGCCGAAGCTCCAGGACCCGCCACAATATCGGTGGTACTATTGTGACCCCGACGGGGCGCCCACTGTGACGAGGGGAGAATTTCCGATGGGGAACGGAACCACCGGCGGGTGACCGGCATGACTTGCACGCACAGAAGATGCGTGCGCCATGAAAAAGGTAGGCTTGAAACTGGACAAGCTTGAAGGAGCTGGAGAGAGGGCTGTAGTATGCCGAATTCGGTCTTGTTTTGTGGCTGAAAAAATTTCAGAGTTTGCTCAGTCCCAACTTATGGCACGCCTTGGACGAGAAACGCACTCTAGGCTCGTCGAAATTCACGATACACGAGCACTCTTCAGTCGCGTTATGTCCGAGGTCGTAGCTTGCTGATCGTTTTTATAATCAGCACGCGCCCAGGCCGACGCTGCATGACTTGAAAGCAACTTGGTGTCTCCTCCATTTCGGCCGCCTTACTACCTTTTTGGGAAGTGGGTCGCTTGTTGCACTATGCACCGACATCGATTTTACCGACTCAGACCATCATACCGCCCGGATCTGGGTTGTCATGGACTGGAATTTTCCACCGCCAGAGTTGCTCTGGGAATATTCACAGCCCCGGGCTGGCACTTTGATTGTACTCCGCTGCCGACTAAAGATATAAATTGCGAAGGCAAATTCTGGCCGTCATCTGCATCTGCATTCCCAGACAAACAACACTCCCGTACCCAATGGCTATAGACTACCAGACACCGATGGACATTGTCCAACACGTGAAAACACCTAAGCAACTTCCTCGGGAATTCTATCAGCAATTCCTGTCTGATGCCGCAAAGGAGAGGAAACCTAGCCCAAGTGAGTCGATTCTTAGTGAAATCGATAGAGGTGAGAAGTTGATGGCCTCATAGTCCGTGGTCTGCTTCATATGGAGAAGGTCCCTGGAATGATTTCTTTTCTCGCGGGGAAACCCAATGACGCCATGTTCCCTTTCGAGTCGTTCTCTTTCACAATCACCGATCCCTCTAATCCTTCCCAGACAATCCCAGTATCCATCTCTGGTACAGATCTCGCCGAGGGACTCCAATATGGCCCTACGGCAGGGTTACCGCGTCTAAATGAGTGGTTCGTTGGCTTGCAAGAGCGCGCGCATGGCAGAAAGCCTTCTGAAGGATGGAGGCTCACCATTGGGAACGGTTCCCAGGATGTAATATTCAAGGTCTGTACTCTTCTAATGCACAAGCGTGTATGTGCTGATTTGATCTAGGCAGCGAACGCAATTTTGAATCCTGGAGATCCATTATTAATTGAGACACCAGTATATGCGTGAGGTTCCGTTAGCGGTGCCGTTCTTATCCAGGGACTGATTACCCTTACTAGCGGGGTTCTCCCTATTTTTAGGTCGCTACACTGCGAATTTATTGGTGAGACCAAGTTCAACACTCCTCACGAGTCGCAACCGCTGAAATTCTATTTTCGCAGAGATTGCTACGGATGACAATGGCGTCCGCCCAGATGACCTCCGGCGCACACTCGAAAACTGGCCCGCGGGAAAGCCGAAGCCAAAAGCCTTCTATACCGTTCCGGTATGTGATATTTGTTTCGATCGATCATTTCGACTTCAAATTAACAGACAAATGCGGTAGTATGGCTGCAATCCGACAGGTACTACTGCTACGATCGAGCGCAGAAGGGAAGTCCTACAGCTATCTCGAGAACACAACTTCCTAATTCTCGAAGGTTCGTGAGGAACTCATTCCCCTTGACGGTTGTATCTGATAGAGCGATGACTAATCCAGACGACCCGTACTATTACCTCTACTTCGGCAAGGAGGAGCGGCCACCCTCTTACTTCAAGTTGGAGCTTGAAACACCTGAGCTTGGCCGCGTGCTTCGTTTCGACAGTTTCTCGAAGATTCTTTCAGCAGGCATGCGCATGGGTTTTGCGACGGGTCCTGGACCAATCCTGGACGTCATGGATCTTCATGTATGTTCTTGTTTGGCTTGTTGCCTCGTTGCACTGTATGCATGATGCACGTCTGACATTCTTGCTACCTGCAGACCAGTTTCTCCAACCTTCAGGGCTCTGGCCTCGTGCAGGCTATCACGCGAGGACTTGTCGAGGAATGGGGATACGAAGGTTTCTTCAAGCACACGGAGGCTGTGGCAGAGTTCTACAAAGAAAAGAGAGACGCGTTTGAGAAAGCACTGCAAACTCATCTTGGTGGCCTCGCAGAATGGAGGACACCCGAAGCAGGAATGTTCTTTTGGTATGTCTTTGTTCATTTCGGAGTTGCATGTCATAGGCTTGTCCGGCGAGGCAGACCCAGCAATGCATTGCACCTCCCTGGGCTGCGCCCGTCTGTGCTTGGAACGTTGCTTCATAAGATCGTGTATTGACTGTTTGCACATCCACCCAGGTTCAAACTCCTTACTGATCCCGACCCTAACAAAGAAGGCGATTCCAAGGAGCTGATCCAGAAGAAGGCACTCGAAAGTGGTGTGCTCGCCCTTCCTGGTATGGCTTTCCTTCCGAAGGGAAACAAGACGGCCTATGTGAGGGCAGCCTTTTCCCTGTCTACAGAAGAGCAAGTCAACGAAGCGATGAGACGACTGAAAACAATCTTGTTGAAGGAGCGAGAGGGGAAGTAGACAAGTCCGAACGGGAACTAGACGAGGGCTATAGTACTCGCATCATGAGTAATGTGAAATACTAATGTGTCAGGAATATTTAAAACTTCGATGTATGTTAAGTATCTATAGTCCAGGATTATGTGCCACATCTCCACCGATGCACAAAATGTGCTCTTGACGACAGAATCTTCCGATGCCCGGATCACATGACCCACTCATGGCTAACCTAAACTAAATTATGATGCTCCAAAAGAGGTAATACTGGAAAAGAGAGACCACAGGTCTTGCTAGTGAACGCTGGGCGGGATGTCGTGAAACCTGAAACTCACCTCCCGGGTATTAAAGCACGCGTTCGCTGCAACGATCCGAGTGCCGGCTGCGCTACAGCGCAAGGAACGTGTGTGAGGCGTTGAGGCATGTCTTATTACGCACTCACCCATCATTGACTCATCCTTAAACTCTTTCACAGCCATCGTGTGCATCGTTCGGCCGAGCTAATACCTATCTGCCAAATCGCATTAGACTATATGGGACGGGGCCCTTGCCCGCTGCCATGTGATCGAAGTGATCCTACTACTGGTATGTGTTTCATCCTTTTGCATTCACCAGTGACAGCCGGTGAATAACTTACCTCACGATTGAGAGGCTCCGCCCTGCGCTGCTGCGCATTCGGGACTCGGTTCCACTCATTCATCTCGGTTCCTTTCAAACCAAACAGCGGAGTTGCTACCAATGCTAACTGAAAACGGGAACTACATATCCAGTAACACGTGCTATCAGGTGGCACTGACTAAACGTGCGGCAACTTGAACGGCAGTCCCTAAATCACTGACAAACCTTGCGGCTGTGTGCTGGCAGGTAACTTGAAGGAGAACGGCAGTCACGGGAAGCGCAACAGTTCACTCCGTCAGAAGGTTGGGATCCGCGCCGAGTGGCAGATTGTGTCAGTGATTCTGACTCCGTGCCAAGTACATAGTACGTACTAGTATGCTCGGAGCTGCCGCACCGTCAGAACGCTGACTAAACCTGGTCCCCAGTTCGCAAATTATTCGCTGTTCTTGCCAGTCTGGGCGCCGGATCAATCAACAGAGAACGAGAACCCTTGACAGTTCTCCGTCAGTCCGTAGTCGAGCGGGTCCCCCAATTACTAAAGAGTGTGTAATCGCTCAGCACTCGGAGTCAGCAGCCTAGAGTCTTCCAACATTATGATGTGGACTAGAGTAGGTTTGTCAATCGAGCTCGAATATCACGGCCGGCGGCCAGGACTTGCTAAGTGATGTCTGTTAGCTGATTGTGTTGCTGATCGATGCCCACCGGCCGACGTAGATGAAGCGAAAATTCGCTGTCGACGCTTCTGGGGCCGTACAACTCTGGAAAGGCCTCCGATAATTTGTGGCAGCTCTCGATCTAGCATTTCCATCCACGAGTGCAGCAGAAAAAAGACAAGGATTAGCCCTGGACGACTTGGCTAACTGAGAACAACAATGGCACCTTTCGAAGCTGTTGCAAACCACACTTTTCGTTGACGAGCAATGTCGTGATCGCTCGGCGCTAACATCGTTGTCACTGTCGTCGGCTATTCTGACTCTTCAGTGCACTCGTATCACCTACATGCATGGGCCCAGTGCTGTGGACCACACGTACCACTGTTCTTGATGGTCCACGCGATATCATGCTCGCCGCCCCATAATGATAACCTAGCACGCGAGTCACCTGCGCCAGTGCAGGTTGCTAGCGCTCGTGCAAAAGCATAGTCCGTTTGGCAGCGTATATCAACCAAGATCTTAATATGTGGGTTATATGGGGTTGTTTGTTTCGATGATATTATATTATCGCCAAGTGCCCTTTTCATGCACATTACATCGTAGTACGATGTGTTTTCGATCCGTGCTTACAAGGGTAGCTGCCCCGGCTCATATGGTACGTAAATCACAGAGTCGTACTAGGCTGCAGCTGCTTAGCGGCTCTGTATTATATCCCTAGTTTACGATTGATGTATTATATGGCAATTCTATTACCTGGCAGGCGAGTGATACTCCGTCCCCATTACTTGACAACTCGGAGAGTGATTCCATACCTTAGAAGACGTCGTGCGCGTTCGAATTCTCACAACACGAATGTCGCAGGTTTGCGCGAGCCTTACTTACATACTTAAGGCGACAGGATGAGAATCCGGCACTGTAAGCTTCCTGAGTGAAGTTTCGCATTGTCACCTGCTCAACCCTCGCCTCAGTACTGTGAAGAGCGAAAATGATAATAAACCCTCCGCCGGTCGGTATTAGGTCCTTCCACACCTCGACCTCACATCAACGGCGAATTGGAAGCGAATTGCAAGAGGTCGAGCACTCCCCTGAAGAGCATTACAGTTGTTTCCCTGAATGCGACGGACTCCGAGTCTGACATCAAATGGCCATGGAAATGACCGACGACTTCACGGACATTCAAGGAAGTCTGCTCGGCTTGGAACGCACACCAGGGGTGCTATCTCCGCTCGCAGGGAAACTAGTATTAGTAAATGAAGATTCACTTCCATCACGTTTATCAACTTGAAGGGCTACTTCGCGGGACGACCCTTCGAAAGTGTGCACAACCACATGTAAACCACGGGGAACCAATCCTCACCGAGTGTCCGGCATACTTGTAGGTGAAACCAGATTCGGCAGAGCCCATATATGTCGAAACGCAGTTGAGCGATATCCGTCTCCTTGCACTTCACGGTGCGAACAAATCAATAAGTTTATATGCAATACTAATGATGTCCTTTATCAATAAATCCTGCATCATCAAGAAAGATACTTGACAACTGGCTCGTTGGAAAGTCAAAACCAATGTTACACACAATACCAGCGAGCCGATGTTTGCGAACGGATGGATCGGGTGTAGCCCTCCTGGCTTGATGATAACGGAGGGAGGCAAAGAGATTATCGGGTTGGTCTCAAAGTGTGGCTTCCTCGTACTGTGATAGTTTGCGTTTTTTTTCCCAGGGCCGTAAAACGACTAGCTATGGATTCTTTAGGCGAGCTCCTGTACTTTTGGCTTTATTACAACCATGTCGAGTGTTCACCGTTTTATTTCCAGCTGGAACTGAAGATACGTGAAGTCGGCAGATTCCTTCGCTCCGACAGCTTCCCGAAGATATCATATCGGCAGGGATATGTTTCGGTTGCGTCCGGTCCCAAGGTGCTCATTGAAGTACTACTAATGCGAAGGTAAGATCCAATATAACTGATTCCAAAACGTCATCGGGGATGGTAATTTACCTGGATGGGGTCGATCGAGACTGCCTTGTCGAACCTGCAATCCTCGTCAGTCCTCATTGAACGTTAGCGGCGGGGTTATGACGGCTTTGAGAAGTTTGTTCAACTTCTACAGGACCAAACGGGATATCTTCGATAAGGGATTGCAAGAGCACATGAGGGAGGTGACAGAATGGAGCAAACCGGAGTCTGGGATGTTCTTTTGGCAAGTTCGCACAAGCGCCGACACTGTGAAGCCGTCCCTATTTTGAATTCGTGGCGGAGGCGTTAAAGTGTCAGCCGGGCGGTGCGTTGATGCATGTTCGTACAGGGCAAATATCCTTCTGAAGCCGAAAGGTAACGATGAAAAACTTGTTTCGACAGAAGGTTTGCGGAATGGAGTTTCGGCGCCGCCCGGAACGAGCTATCTTCCAAACATGTAAATAGCGGGTTATGTGCGGCTCTCCTTCCCATTATCGTTACCAGAAGAGGGGGGCGCAGGAAGCAGTGGTTATCGTGAGAGAAAGGGAAGGGAAACAGCAGGATGGGAGGATCTAGACCTAGGTACGATGACAGTGATTACCTAATGATTGGGCTATAGATAATAGATACGACTACCGGCGCGAGATATGTCACACCGTGAGCCTGGTCAGCAGACACCAGCGACTGACACGCCCATTTAAAGCGCAGAACACCAATACATCAACTTGATCACAAAGGGTGCTTCGATTCTCTGCCGTGAGTGTTCACCAACTCACCGACTTGAAAGTTGACAGGCGTCCTCACGTCATTCAAAGTTCATTCGTAACGCACATACACAGACTTTATTACCTTAACCTACTCGCAAAGACACACCATGGCTGTGATTGACGTCCCCGTTCTTGCGAACGCGTGTTTTGCCGTCAAATGCAACGATTGTGGCAAGACTACCTGGAAGGTGTGTGCCTGTTCCCTTGGGGATGTTTTGTAATCCTCGGGTCTTTGTGATTCATCGGCGACGGCGCATCCACCTTCACCGATGGTTGAGACTGTGTACCGATTTGTCAATAAATCCTATCGGGTCCTATCTTACTATCGTGAGGGTGTAAACATGCCAACCGCGGATGTTAGACGTATCTCTGACGGTCTGATTCGATCCTTTTGTCTGCTGCACAGGGATGTGGTAGACATGTTGAGACGGTGAGTCGTTGGCTTGCTTCTTCGTCGTGTCGATGCAGATCTGGGACGGGTCGTCTATCATCTCACTCTGGATGGCGCAAGGGAGCGGGTGGCTGTTTCTACGTTATAGTTTGATGCGGTCCCTTTTCGAAGACACCCCATCGCGGTGTGCTCAAACCCATTTCCATTCCGAGCATGCTTGTTTGTTGCTTCGAGCGTTCGCTTGGGAGTTGGAGGTCCCCCAAATCTATAAACGCACGGCGACCCGGGACACCGTTTACTGACAGATTGATGCCTAGGTGATGAAAGATGTGAAAGAGGAGGACAAGTGCCTGTGCGCTAGATCTAAGGCCTAAGCGAGCTGTACGATTATGAGATGGCGGAAGCGGACTAGGCGAGGGATGGTCCTGTCACTTGTAAATGCTGTAACGAGAGAACCAAGGAACGGTGTAATTTTTTATTAGGCGGTGTCTGGAGGCCTATCTCTGACGGTAGCGGTCTGCAAAGCGATCCCTGGCTGGACGTTGCTCTCTATCATCTACTACCACCACCATACTTACCTTCCTGTTCTCCCACTGCTCTTGCCTTGGTGCACTTCATGTCGTCCGCATAGCAATGGCCACAAACCCAGATTCACTCGACACCGCTCTCGCAGGCGAACCCGCCCAGCCCTTTGATCCTCCTGGCTCCGTACGCATGACCCAAGAATTACACTTTCGATACAGCGACGACAGGCGTCCAAGAGTCAACCAATATCTTCGCAGCCACCGCGTTGGAAAGGGTCAGCATGGTGAGGTGTGGGTGTGTTGGGACCTCGCAAATAATCGGCGCGAGGTGGTCAGTCCGACTCATCCATCTTTGCGTGTCCTTACTCTCAACGTTCATTTCTCAACGCCGGTCAGGCAATAAAGGCCGTTAAACGTAATAATCCACGCGCCGAGAAGATGAATCTTCTTCGTCGGAGGAACCTTCCGACGTCCCCTCATACACCTCTCACCGACAAACTTGGTAGTCTCGAGCAAAAGATACGCAAGGAAATCGCTATCATGAAGAAGTGTCGGCACGGCCACATTGTCCGCCTCCTCGAGGTCATCGATGATAAGCTTAACGATAGAATCTACATGGGTAAGCACCCCTCTTGCCTTTTCCCGCGAATCCGGTGCACTTTTCCTCCCTATCTACTTCCTGACCCCGCGCCATGGGCGAGTGTCTCAACCGAGGGATTATGACCCCGTGGCCGCAGCTCGGGACACGGTATGATAGGATGACCATCTTTGTCCGCTTTCCATGCGCTCACACTCATCATCTTTCAGTCATGGAGTACCTCGGCGGCGGAGAAATCAGGTGGCGCAACGAACAGCATCAACCAGTTTTACATGTTGACCAATGCCGACGAATCTGTCGCGACGTTATTCTTGGTCTAGAATATTGTACGCGGTCTTTCTGATTCTGCGTCCGGCTCTATCTGATGCCTTTCTCCTGTTCCCATTGTTTAGTACATTATCAGGGAATCATCCATCGTGACATAAAACCGGCGAATCTCCTCTGGACCGCGGACCGTCAAATGGTCAAGATTACAGATTTCGGGGTCTCTCACTTTTCTTATGCCCAGCGCTTGGCTGCTGCTGGACGTGGTCAGGTCGCACTCGACGATCCAAACGACCCGATCCTTTTGGACGATTCAGACTTGTCGAAACGTGCTGGCACTCCTCCTTTTCTAGCCCCTGAGGTAATTGCAGAGTACTCAAGTACCGAATCATCACCAATAATCCCGGCTTCTGCTACCACCACCACCCTGCATTCCAATAAATCGGCTACACACATCAATTCATCGTCCACTATCAAGGGTTCGCCCATCATTCACCACCGCCATCCCATCACGAAAGCCATCGACGTCTGGGCCCTTGGCGTTACATTGTACTGCCTCTTGTTTGGGCATATTCCATTTCGAGCCCCCGAGTCCAGTGAATACGTGTTATATCACGTCATCTGCAACAACGACTGGGAACCAGACGAGTATATGGGAAGCGATCATAAACCAACAGGAGGCAGACGTCCGCACCAGACGCATGAAGGTTGGATAGTCATGAATCTTCTTGACAAGTTCCTTCAGAAGGATGCCAGGAGGCGTATCACGCTCGATGATGCCAAGGTGAGTGGCTTTGGTTTTTTGATGGAGCAGTGTACTGATGTTTGTTTTTAGCGTTACCCTTGGTTTCTGAGCGACATCTTGAAGCCGAATGAGTGGCTCAGCCAGACGTCACCAAGCAAGAATGACATGGTTATGGTCACGGAGAATGAGACTAGAACGGCGATGACGACGGCGAGATTTACCTGGGGCTGGCACAAGCGACTCACCAACCGTATCTCCTCTCTCTTTCGTACTGTTCGCACACCTCGTCCCGCCAGGTCGAGTGTTCAAAATGATGGCGACGACAGCACTACCGGTGCTCATTCCCTTCCCGGTGTCGTGGGACGACACAAAAGCACTAATACACGTTTCGCGGACCCAGAGATGCGTGAGAAAGCGAGACCAAGGACTGCTCGTTCGGTTACTCTACGAAATGACTCGACACCGAATCGAAGACGGGAGAAGTCCATCGAAAGATGGGCACGTTCAGCCGCAAACGCTTCCTCTCAAGATCCCAACTCGAACTCCAGCGCGCTCGCAGCTGGTCGGCGCGGTTCTGAGACCCTTGTGCCACCCGGGGAAGCACATCATTATAATGGTAGTTCCTCGCGCTCGACGGGCTCCCAGAGCCGACCGAATTCGAGTCGTGGAAAAGACCTTCCAAGTACCCCGTTACCAAATGATGAGCGTTGCCGCCATCGCTTTTCCTTCTCTTCAATGTGGCGCGCCCAATCAAGCCAAAAAACTGTCTCCCAGGCTTCTTCGCCGCTTGATTCATCGTCGGGTGTATCGATTTTCCAGGACAATACTTTGAAACCTGGGTCCTCTATGGATATTATGGCGAGGAGAAGTGACGAAGTGCTGCGTCATCACGGAAAGGAATGCTCGCGGAGCGTCCACTATAATCAGGGCGTTCTCACCGCTGCACGACGCGCATCAAGCTGGGGCGAACCGGTCAACTATGTGGAAGACGTGACAAGTCTCAATTCGGGCGAACAAGACGGCATCGATGACGATGCAATGTTCCTGGGAGCTGGTGGTGTCGAACACACCACGCTCGTGTCAAACCTTCCCCTCGGTTTCAACCAGGCGACAGAGGTTATCAGCCATGCTTCCAGTGTCT
>JBBPRP010000416.1:0-15176 GCA_038093135.1 Leccinum longicurvipes
TTCCATCCAGTTCCGTGGGAGCGGTGGGTGTATCCCGTGCTCGTTCTCGTCCATGGGAACATGAGATTGCGGTCCGTGGTCGGATCCCGCGATACTCTCTTCATCGTTGAGGATGAACGTCCGGCGAGAACTCTTTCGGTGATCATATCTGAGTGCATGCGACCGCAGTGACGCCTCCGATAAAGATGGGCGCTTGACAAGCGGCTGGATGTTCGGTGCTGAGGCCATATGGCGGAGATAAGCACGGGCATTGGGCTGATTCGGCTTAGTAGATCCTGACTTGGATGAATAATTATTAACCGGATGATGATGGATATTACGATGGTGATGATGCGGAACCCTAAGGTGTGAATGGGGATGGTGAGGCAGTCCATGAGACGACCGATGGAACCGTACGACCTCGTGTACATCAGGGGATAGGTCAACATGGCTGGTGCGTTGACGTACGCTCTCCGACGAGCCATAATGGGAGAGCGAAGTCCTCGACGCAATACGTTTGACTTGGCCGTCCTTGACTTGCAGGGTACGAGCCAGCGGTGAAGGAGGCGTCCGCACATGCATGTCAGATGGTACACCACCGTTCTCCAAAGGCGCCACTGGCGTCTCGCGGGCCAGGCTCGAGCCCCGGCTAACCAGCCCGGTGATGAAGTCGACGACAGAGCGCATACCACTGTTCCCCGCACCGCCGTCCTGCTTTTCGGCGGCAGACCGTGCAGCGATGCGGTCTGTTTCGGGGGTGAAGACGCGGGTCTCCTTGTACCCAGCCTCGCGGAGGAGATCTTCGAGACGTTCGTACGTGTTGGACTTTCCACGTCGGTGGAGCGGGACTCTGCCGAGAGAGTCTGGATAACGGTTCGTCGGACGTCCCCTCTGGGGCGTCGTCAGAAAGACAGGAGAAGAAGTCGTGAGGGCAGAACTAGGCGAGGGAAGGTCGTCATCTTGCGAAGAGAGGGACGTGCAAGAGTGCGCGGGCTAATGAAAACACGCGGGTTCGATTAAGCTGCCGAGGAATGGGAACGGCGTACACGTACAATGTCGGGTTGACGACCACTGGCGCCTCGTGCTGGTGCTGCAGTCATGATCCCGGTGTCTGGGCTGGTGAATTTGACTAAACTATCAGAGCACACGCGCGAGGTGTAGGACGTCGGGCGGGCCCCGCTACCCGAGGACTTTAAGGAGGGAGGAGGAACAGAATGGTGGAATGAGAAAAAGTCTGGAGGATGGTGTCGATGATATTTGTGGGGTGAGATTTCCTCGAATGTGACTGGTCGACGCTTGTCACATTTGTCATACGTTTTGACTAAGTAATGAGCCGAACGAGTTACGCTTTCCCGACGCTGTACATTTACACGTTCATATTGACATCGACACATGTCACTACCCGGGCAGCTTTGGCCTCGCGTGCCAAACGTCAAGATCAAAGCGAAGCCCATTCACTTCTGGTCCAGCCATCATTGTTCAGTGTTCTTTCTCGAATTCAACCTTTTTCAATGTGTCACATCGCTGTATGCATAGCCAAAGCTCGCCAACTTACATCGCCACTGCTACGTTTGTCAGATCACGCGAACACGTGAAGGAGAATAGTCAGACATACGGAACGTGTTGGTGTACAGTTTGCTCTTGCACAGGTGAAGCGGCATCCTGAAACGGCAAAGTTAAATGCGATCATCAGCCCCACTTCGACGATTCGGTTATTCTCATACCAGTACAGCCCAGAATTATCCAAGGGAAAGGCAGCCAGTATACCGATTTGTAAGATGGTGACAAGAATTCCACGAGTCAGCACGAAGAAGAACAAATGCCGGATCCGCAAGTGCGTCCTGTGAGTGATATGAATCAGTTTTCCGATCTTCGCATCGCGCCGCGAACTCACTTCTGGACTCCGCCAGGAGTCGAGGTAAGGATGTAGCAGAGGGTGACTGTCGAGATTAGGTCGCCTAATAACACGAATCCCTCCTCCGCGTAAGCGGGAACCTATGTGAATTGTACTTGATTGTGGAACGCCAAGGACAGCGAAGTTACTTACGACGAGCTTGAGGCTTCCATGTTCCTGGATTGGCAAGAGGTGCATATATACCATTCTCGCTACGCAGAACAAATTCAGCGCGACGATCATCCCAACATGACAATCCATTGACCTAAACCAGTCCCTATTGCATCTTGTCATGATTTACGTTTGTTCTATAATCTGGGTACGCACCTAACCCTGCCATAGCAGTAATGATCTGTACGAATACGGCTAGTCTCAACAGTACGACACAGTATGCGTTTAAAAAACTGACAACGGACAACGGCAGAGCCACGTTGAGCTGCGTCAAAATAGGGTACTGTCGCATAACTGCCAAACCTGTTGAGAAATATTTCCAGGAAGTCGCACAATGGTTGCTTACCCAGATAAATTCTAGTAGCAAAGAAAATTTGCACCCTTGGAGAGAGTTTAGTCGCGCCCTCATCGACTGACATTTTCCGTACGTCACAGTGATCACGCAAGTGGTTCCGAATTCTAACCACATCGTACTTGTAATTCTGCGTTTAACCGCATGCCTCTTGGATAAATTGGTCACGTACTTGGGTACGATTTCTAGCGCGGTGAAATCGCCAAAGTTCACCAACTAAGGTCATAAAAGGTAGGAGAGAGAAGCCCCGTCAATGTACCCGAATCTGACTCACAAAGTAATAGTACATCGTCTTCGCGACCAAGACGGTATTCAACGTGTCAAAAGTTCTGGCATGATTTCAGAAAGGAAAGCTCTCCGGGTCAAGTTTGGGTTTCACATACATGACGGCTAGGACCTGCGATGGGTTAGTATTGGACAGCGTTGAATCGTCAACATAGCACCACATATCGAACGGCACGAACCACTGCATGGAAGAGGACGGCATCTTTGTTCCGACAGAGATAGATGTACGTCTGAACGTACGTCGTTCCGAGAAGCCTGAGTGGGAGAGACGCGTCTCCGGCTACTATCCAGTTTCCGGGGAGGATGAACCGCTCACATAGTATTGACCACGAAGCCTATTCCTCGTATTTAGTAAAATCCATTCGAGACACCGGAAGGTTGGACGTCACCCCAATAAGTTGGTCCATAGTAGTTGACAACGCTGAACATGGCCATAGTATGATGTGGTCCAAACAGCCGTCGATCGCAGATATTCCGCAAGTGATCTGGTCTGTTAGGAGCACGAGAGGGGGCGTTTTAAGTGAAACACCCTTGGGGTACCTTCTGAATTGGCGAGCGGACTGGGTGCTGAATCGTCGCTCTGGACAACCGGAGTAAGGGATATTGTCAGTGGGAACTTGGAAATGCGTGCATCAACGTTTATCTTCTTCAGGAACGCAAAAAATATAGATACGAGCATAGTACGTAGAGACTCAGAACGTTTGCGAGCGCCGTCTGAGTCTTACGTCTAGCGCCTGGCGCCCAATGTCGACGATACAATCCCCGGAACATGGTCATGGGAACGGAATAGAAGCCGGACCAATTATATGTCGGGGATTTAATTTGGTCACTAGGAACAACCTCACCAGCGTAGTTCAGTTCCTCTGAATTGAGCATCATGATGAGTGCCACATCAGGGTCTACAATGAACATTCAAATAGCCGTAGACCGGGATCCCAGCATAATCGTTTTAGAAACGAAATGGAAGTCAGACAGGTCATAACTCATTGGCAGTACGTGCCTGACTCAAAAAATAAAAAAAGGTCCCCCCGTCATTCACCTTCTGAATTATTCTAAATGTATGTCCCGGTGTCTGACAAGTTTACTATTTCTCCTGGAGCCAAGATGATGACCGAAGACGTCATGACATGGCTAGTCATGCCAGTTCCTGGAAAACGTCCACTTTGAAAGAATCTGCACAGGTGGGTCGTTGATGGAACCCTCAGGGACCCTTAAGCTTTGACCTAGAATGGAACCCAGTGGTTCAACGTAAATGGTCGCTACGAAGAGTAGCAGAACAAAGTTGAACTTCAGATAGCGACCAGCGCGGATTGGTACTTACTAGTAAGTCTCCAGTAAACGCCACGACTCGGAACTCGGAGTACGTCCACGCAGATCACTGGCCGATGTGCACAGCCTAACTTTATCGGATTCGTTACACAAGCAGAAAGACATACGTGCATGATGGCATAGTGGTGTCTTGGCCAAACATAAAGCCATTAACAGATGCTCTCCACTGCAAACTGGTACTACAGACAGCACCGTACCATTAGCTGTCCACTGAGTACACTGTCATGTACAATCTCGCGGAAAATTCTGTGGCGGAATCTCTGAAAGAATAGTCGGCATTCAAAGGTCGGCTAGCAACACGCGGTGCGAATCACGACGATTTCCCAGGTCTGTGTTACTGAATTTATGACTACACGGTGGCGTTGTCCTGACCTTGTCTTTGTACCCGCTGGAACAGGGTGGAGAATGAAAAGTTCTGCCTGTCGCCAAGAACAGATTTTACGGCTACACCCTCTTCGACAGGTGTAAATCCTGCGCAATGCAAACAAATGGACGGATCGCACACGAGGGAAAGAAACTCACCTTATTCTTGAGCGCCGGTGACATCCTTCTCAGTAGATTCCCCCTTGGAAAGTTTGGCCCACAAGTCCCTACCGTAAAATGTAGCCTCGAAGGGGACCCTGTGTCCTCGGTATATTGGGAACATTACCCGCGACCGTTTGAGGATTAGCTTCTACCTTGTCCTCGTGAGCCCTACAACTGAAAGAGGGAAGCATTGACGGAAAGTGGAATGGCCGTCCCCTAACTAGAAACCAAACCACCTGTCTGTAAAGGCAACCGGAGGTCAGAGCCATGCACAAGCCTCGCTTCACTCAGTCGAAGGCTTGCTGAGAGCAGGATGGCATTTGCTTTTATTCCAAAGGCATAGAGGACATAATGTGACCTGCATGCAGTACCGTAACACACCCTGTCGGATCCGTGACCGGGTCCTGAGTAATATTAACCAGTTGACAGATCTTCGTGTCGCACCCAGCGCCCGCGAGCTTCTTAACTCTGCCGAAGTTGAAGCAAGAATATTGCAAGTTTGTAACTCGTGTTTGGCAGGGATATGTCAGGGAAAGTACATCCACCTACCACGAGCTTGGCGCTTCCCTGTTCTTGGATTGAAAAGAGTGCACGAACACCACTCTTGCTGCATAACACAAATTCAGCATGACGAATCGACGATCAGCTTAGTATCAGATCTGGTCAGTCTCAGTAGCACGACACAGTGAGTTTGAAGAACTGACGACGAGCAATGGAAGCAAGTTATCGAGCTGCGTCAAAACTGGATATTGACGTATAACCTCATGATGTGTTGAGGAATGCTCCAGGAAGCCGCTAGGTGTTTGTTCACTCAAACATAATATTCTACTAGCAAAAAGCATCTGCACCCTTGAAAAGATTAAATCAGTCACGTCACGCGTCGTTCGGAAGTGGTTCCGACTTCTACCAACACCCGACTCGTATTCATGATTTTGCGTATAATCGTGGCGTTGTTATGTTAGATTGACCACATGGTCGGGGTGCTCTCCAGCATTGAGTAGTTTCCAAAATTCACTAGCTGAGATTATCTGAGGGTAGGAGAAAAGCCCCACTATACTTGAACGTCCGAGCTTACATAGTAAAATATCGTCACCGCCATCAACACGGCGTTAAGTGTGTCGAGGATTCTGGGGCATCAGGTAGGATATTCGTCAAGTTGAGCCTGAATTTTGGGTACATAACTGACATAATCTATAATGCATTAGTATTCGATGGCATACAGCTATGACCGAACCGTGATATACCAACGGCGAAGTATCAGCACGAACCATTACATTAAACAGGGCGGTATCTTTGTTCCGACCAAAGTAGACACCCGCCTGGACGTACGTCGTTCCGAGAAGCCTGATAAGAGGAAACGCGTCAGGCCGTCCTGTTTCTCGCGGAAGATGAACCTCTCACATCATGGCGACCACGAAGCCTATCGTCCGTGCTCAGTACAGTCCATTCACAACACCACAAAGAATCATGTAACCCCAATGAGTGGGTACATGGTAGCTGATTAGATTGAATTCTGTCCGAACGGCTGTTGATCAAGGTCCTTCGCCAAGAGGTTTTGTCTGTGCGAACTCACAAAAAAGCGGGGATCATTTTAAAGAACAAACCTTGCAGTACCCTTCAAGTTGGCGAGTGAGCAACAATGATAAGGGTCATCTTCAGTGTGAAACGCACGTATCAAGTTCCTTTTCTTCAGGAAGCTTCGCAAAAGTCGACGATATGTGACTTCCTCGAAACATGGCGGTGGCAGGGAATGGGCATTGTTTGCCCGCTTACTAGGTATGGACCATCAGTCGATCATCGGGAAAAACTTTTCCCACCTTCAGGCTTCAGGAGATATTAGCCTCAGAAACGTGGGACGCAACACGTTACTGTGTAACTGTCACCTTACGAACGTTTGAATATCGGGCAACGCCGTAGACCTAGTAGCCCAATACCGGTGTACGAGGATGTATAGGTGGTAATGTCGCTTTGGGAACGCAACCGTAGAGATTGTACAGGCTCCTAATTAGTATGTACCTGATTAAGGAGTTCACGATTTGTACCTCCGGACTCGGAGCCAAGGTTCAGGGGGAAGACACAGTTGGTCGCCGTGCCTGGAAAATGTTGACCTTGAGAGTATTTACACAGGTCTCAAATCAGGGTTCCAGGGTGAAACTCCTGTCTATAGGGAATCAATTGGAATACACCGGCCCGGCGAGAGCAGTTCGCTCGACCCTTCGCAACTTGCAGCAGAGCTCATAGATCATATATGCATGACACCAACATGAGCCATGTCTCGACGGTTGGTAGCACAGACGGAACCATGGGACCCTTCAAGGCAAGTTGGAGCGTGGTAACTGATAGGAATAGTCTGAAAAAAACCCTCACCTTCAAACTTGTCAGAATCTAAGTGACAATGAGTGAATAGTATGTACAAGTTGTGACATGTGACACGACACTACTATTTTCTCCTGGAAACGGAAGGCTGCCGATATGCCGGTGACTTATTCACTACGATTCTTCTTCTGCATCTCCCTCATGCAAGCCTTTTGAGATTGCCTGAGTCACGCTATAGTCTATTCTCCCTCGAATTTCGGCTCGACTCACGCAGTCGTTACCGCGTAATGGATAAAGAACATTCCTCTCCCCAATCGAGTCAAGAACATGGGAGAGTCATAAACCCGCGACCATTTAAGATTTAGCCTCTACCTTCTCGTGATGAGTACCACACTTTAAGTACGGGAAAGTACTCACAGGAAGATGAACGATTATTTATTGACTATAGATCGAACGCCTGGGTTGTACAAATAAACCAAAGGAACACGCACACTTTGGAAGGTCGAAGCCTCACTAAGAGGAAGATGTCATTTTTAGTTACTGAAAGATGTCGAGGATGTGATACGAAGTACATCCTGCAGCACCGAAATGCGCCTGCCAATACCACAAAGTGAACAGCGTCGACTTCTAAATCTATTATGCGTGTAGTCCGATCATTATTCTTCAGTACTCTTTCTTGAATTGAGCCTTTTTGAACAGGTCAAACCTCTGCGTTCATAGCTAAAGCTCATGAACTTACATAGCAACTAGTATGATCGTCAGAACACGAATACTACGCGAGGGAAAATGGCCAGACATACGGAACGTATTGGCGTAAAGTTTACTCTTGCATAGGTGGAGCGACATCCTGAAATATCAAATATGATCAACTCCGTTCCGAAACGATTTTTTCTCTTACCAGTACAGCCCAGAAGAAGAACAGGAAAAAGTCACCAGTATACCAATCTGCAAAACGGTAACGAGGATGCCACGGGTCAGTACGAAGAAAAACAGCTGCCGGATTCGAAATTGGGTCCTGTAAGTGGTACGAATCAATCGACTGATCACCATGTCGCGCCGTGAACTTCTCACTTCTTGACTCCGCCAGGAGTTGACGAGAGAATGTAACAAAATGTCACTGTCGTGATCAAGTCACAGAATGCGACGAATCCCTCCTCCAAGTAGGCGGCAGCCTATGGAATGCGGATTTGATAGGGAAAAGCCAAGGAGAGCCATACCACCTACGACCAGTTTGGTACTTCCGTATTCGCGGATTGGTAAGAGGTGTACGAAAACCATTCTTGCTGCAGAACAAGTTCAGCACGATGATCAACCCAGCATGATGACCCATTGACCCAAACCAGCCCCTATTTCATGCGGTTGGATTTGCGTTTGTTCAAGAATATAGGAACACACCTAATCCACCCATAGCAAGAATAAACTGTAGATCCGTTCAAATCTCAGCAGTATGACACAGGATGTGTTTGAAGAACTGACAACGATCGATGGCAGGAGCTTATTGAACCGAGTCAAGACAGGATACTCTCGCATGACTTCGTATCCTGTTAGGTATCAATTCAAAGCGGCCAGATGTTTACTCACTCAAATAAATTCTGGTAGCAAAGAAGATTTGCACCCTTAAAAGGGGGATTAGTCGCGTCACCATCGGGAATTGGTTTGACGTACGTTGCAGTGGTCACACAAGTCGCTCCGAATTCAACCCATAGCATGCTAATGATGTGTCTGAACGCGTCGCTCTCGGTCAAATTAGTACCACCTACCTAGGGACACTCCATAACGCTGAGAAGTTGCCAAAATTCACGAACTAAGGTTGTCCGAGGGTAGGAGAGACGCCCAAACACACTCGAATGTTGCTCACAAAGTAATGGTATATCGTCGCTGAGATCAATACGGTACCCAACGTATCGAGAGTTCTGGTGTGACTTCAGATAGGCGTGCCGGTCGAATTCAGATTTCACTTACATGACTGCCACGGTCTGCGATACATCGGTATTTGGCATCGTCACATGGCATATAGGACAATGTCGTACGAACCAATACATGGAAGAGGGCGGAGTCTTTGTTCCGACTGAAATAGATGCACGCCTGGACGTATGTCGTTCCGAGAAGCCTGAGCAGAATGGATACGTTAGGTTGTTGTATTCCCCAGGGAAAATGAACAGCGCACATCGTGTTGACCACGAAACCTGTCGCCCATGCTCAGTATAGTCAAGTCGTGGCACCATAAAGATTCACGTCACCCCAATATGTAGGCCCATAGTAGTTGATCAGGTTGAACAACATCGAAACAGCCGTAGATTACGAATTTCCGACAAGGGGCTTCGTTTTCACGGACAAACGAAAAACGGTGAGTGTTTTTAAACAAACTACCCTTCAGCGTGTGCCCTTCAAATTGACCAGTCAACTGGACACTTTGTCGTTCTGTAAGCAACAGGGATGAGGGAGTCGGAGTTCAGAGGGACATTGGCAGTGAGAAAGCTTGCATCAAGGTTCGCATTCGTCAGGAACATAGAGCATAGATCTGAGCCTACTAGCCGGAACGTCTTCGACAGTAGTCACTAGCTGTGTCTTTAGCCGCCGGCGAACGCCTGGTGCCGGGTGTCGATACTCCACTTTCTGGGAAAATAGTGGTAGCAGGGATAGAAACCGCCGGTCCGGGCAGACCATTTGATCGCTAGGGAAACCTTGCAGCCTTTGGGACCTACTGGACTAACAGATCAACTCAGTCACTGCGGGTGTCCAGACACCAAGGCTGCTACGTTGGGGGTCTGTGGAATATTGGGGCCACTGTAGAATGGAATTCCAGCATCCGAGGGCCCATCACCTGGGTGCCAAGGCCGTTTGAGAAAATTATCTAGTGCCTGACTCGAAAAGGGGAGGAAAAAAGTTTTGCTGTCACTTCTCTAAACGTGCTTCCGGTCTGGTAGTTGACTTGCGCCGCTGCGCGCCGGCAGAGCCACGCAGTTCGCTTTCAATAGGGATGTAATGATGACGCGGGTGATTGTAGTTCCTGACGAACGTCGCCTGTCCAAGACTTTTTGGAATTTCAAGGGTGAGTCAGGGTTCCTCGTACGCTACAACGGTCTGAACCAGTGCAACGGGCGAGGTGACAACTCGTTCGCTCAACTTGCCATGCATTGCGCCAGAAACCTCATGCCCAACGGCATGCGAACCCCCAGGAGCGAACCCAACTACCATAAAGGATAACACAAGCTCTGTCTTGACAGTCCAGGTCACAACCCTCGTAGAACTGAGCCTGGTAGTAGTATGCCGTAAAAAAGGCCCGATTTGATAAAGTAACAAAACATTCCTCACATAGCAACTGCAGCTTCAAGTTGATGACACGGTGACAATAAGGTCAAGTCGACGCGCCTGTAGTCAATGACAAAAGGAGTATGTATGCGCAAATCAGTCGATTAGTATAGCCCAACTTTACATGAGAACTAGCAAGACATTATGTCACAGTGACACTACTGTCTCAGTCGCGCAGACACATTACAACGCCACAGACAGTATGGCATGCCATCAGCCTCTGTCAGTGAGTACGCAAACCTATGTGGTCGGACGGAGATTCCATGGCAAAAATTCTGAAAGAAAAGTTAAGTAAGGTCGACAGTACTTATTTCAAGGTTTGAACCGAACGCACCCCAGGTTATTGATGTCGTGACTGGCTTCCATGATGATCATAGCGTGCACGGCCTTATCTTCCTGCTCCCCTTTGAAGCGACAGGTTTGGCAGTAGAGAATGAAACACCCTGTCGGTCGTCAAGATATCAGATTTTGTGATGGAATCTCTTCGGCAGATTGGTAGAAACTGCGCAACGGAAATTAACAGACTACACAGGAGGGAAGGTTGACCATTATCTGCATGCCGTCAGGGTTGCACAACTGTGATGCGTTTCAGACCAAATCGCAAACTGATTAGATCACGAACTGCGAGTAACACCAACCGATCCCACTGGGTAGGGTAAGAACCGTCGGTAGCCCTGTTCTCAGCAATACATGGAGATAGTATGGGAAAATTGACAACGCACACAACCAGGCCAAACTCCAACCGCTCTTAAGTTATCGAACGACGAATTAATTGAACCACGTCCACTTGGCTGAATAAACCGTTGATATCGGACTATCCATATCTTTGTCAAAGATCTGTATTTAAGTGAAGGTCGTACGGATCAGATTATCCTTGATGTTAGACAAATTTGAGTTCAACTCACGGAATCGCTGTCGGGAAATATTATGTATAGAAAACATCCCCCTCAAGGCCTCGACCAAGCCATGAACGCAGGGGAAAGCACTTCCACAGTATGTTTACTGGGCTGCAGACCGTTGGAGAGATCCAGGCCAAGAGGATACTGCCAGTTACTACCCGCGGATGACGACGTGACGAAATAACACGACACCTTGTACAGGTCAGGCGGTTTGATTGCCACTGAAGAGATGATCGGCCCTTCTCCTGTGAGCACTTCGCTAGGGTCTGGCGGTACAGGTCGAGGGAGAAGGTGTCCAGGCCTCCCTTCCTGATCGTATGTCATCTTCCGTGATTAGAAGCTGTGGCGGTGGGAAAGTGAGACGAATCCCGTTGGCCAGCTGACCTGCTTCGCTTAGTCAAATAACCATGCCTGCTCCACCTTTTAGACGTCCACTGAAGTGTACCACCCCCTCTTACCATGGCTAAGTTCTACGACGAAATACCCGAGTGGCTCCTCGAATGGATCCAGAAGCAGCACATGTTCTGGGTCGCCTCGGCTCCCCTCAATAGCAAGGGCCACGTTAACGTCTCGCCCAAGGGGACAGCAGAATGCTTCCACGTGGTCAATTCGAAACAGGTCTGGTACGAGGACCTGAGCGGCAGCGGTGCGATTTGTGCCTCTCATGAAGTTACATAGAAGTAGCTGACAGCGGCTGGTTGGTCATATTGTAATGTGGCGGACAGGCGTTGAAACTATCTCGCACATCCGCGAAAACGGCCGAATTACTGTCATGTTTTCCGCATTCGAAGGGCCCCCGAGAATTATGAGGCTCTTCGGCATCGGTAAGTCTCCTCCGAATATGCCATCTTCAAGCTGGACACGCCGATCATGCTGAGCGTCGTTGGAGGTACCGTTCACGAATACGGGACGCCCGAATATAGTGCGTTGATTCCAGCCAAGACGCGCAAGCCAGGCTCGCGTGCAGCAATCGTCGTCGATATCTATCAAGTTAGCACGGTACGTCTTCCCCACCCCCAGAAAGGGATTGCTTATGCATCGTTTACGTCCCTGCCTTGCTCCGCGGTGATTACATACGCAGTCCTGCGGTTATGCAGTCCCTCTGTACGACTTCGTGACACATAGAACACAGCTCCTCAGGGCTCTTGACAAATTCGAAACAGAAGATCGATTCCTCGCTGCTTCGAACGCCCGACCGCAATCCGAAGTTGAAAAACCATTTGTTTCTCCTTGCGACAGTAACGACATCAAAACGAAAGGCACAACGCCGCCTCGTACGTCGCTCCGCGCATACTGGCTCTTGAAAAACATGCGCTCCCTGGACGGCCTGCCGGGCCTCGCTACAGCGCCCGACGCTATTCTTAGCATGACCCCTCAAAGTCGTTTTGACAAAGAGGTTCGACCAATGATGCGTAAGAGAAGTCCGGTAAAGGATTTACAGGGGTGGGTGATCGGTGATTTTACCTCCGGTTTCATGTGCGGAGCTGTTGGCATCCTCGTGTTGGCCGCTGCTCTCAACAAGTTGAAGCTGTGAAAAAAAGTGTCGTGCCAATGGTAGCCAAGTAATCATTGTGTGCCATGCGACCAGGGGACAGACCCAGCATTGGTGAAATACAGCACAATCGCATAACGCATGCCATGATAATTATGTATGAATTTTACCAGGGAGGGGGTGCAAGCGATGGTTGCCCAAGGCTATGCATTATGAGTGAGGGTACGTACTGTATCTGTGAGGACCGTGATACCCTGAGCAAGTTGACAATTGATGGGCTCAGAAGCGAGGGTTCCTTCAAGTTGTTCTTCGAGCATGTCGGATGCTTACGTAGTAGGGATTCTTCCACGTATTGCACGACTTTGATCGAACACTAGGCGACGGTTGACGCGTCCTGGACAGGGACTGAGCAACCACTCTAAGACACAAAATATCTGGGGGCAAGGCAGGGGCGATGAGACATCAACCTTGAAGTGTCCAGCCAAGGGTAACCCTAAATGTGGTTTAAGTAAAATTTGGAACACGGGATATTCATACGCTACCCTGGATAGACGAGAAGACACAAATATTGAGAGTCCCACAACGTAACAGTTCGTTACTCTGCGACGGAGGCAGCTTGAAAGTCGTACCACCATGATTCGACCATGATAGTAAGTGTGAAGAAACAAGTCGAAGTAAGGTTAGTTCCACGATAGCATGCCAACCCGACAGCAGAGCTTGCACTGACCTCAGGCCACAGGCTTGAGAAGAGGAAGAGGAAGTAGACTTGAGTATCCCGTGCGATGCTGTTAAGTAGAAGCACTGGTTGATACTTCGTCTGCGTGAGAAAAGAGATGTTGATTCGTTTCAAGCCGCATCCCAGGCGTCCGGACGGCTCTTTGTACCAATCACGACCCGAGTTTGTTCGTAAGCCTCTCACATAGTGAAGGCTCAGAAGTGTACTGACACGCCGCAAGAAACCGATCATCGCACTGCAGCGCTTCTCCAGTGTTCATGAACAGCCGCATCATTCTTCGTTCTCTTTTAAGTCCGTACCTCGAATGGAGTAAAGAAGAGGACAAGGACCGACTTCCTCGCGCAGGTACATCATGTCAACGGAGTCATAGCATGCTCTATAAGTTAGTCTCACCGTCCTTCAAGATATTTATTTCACAGAATTCAGAGGCGGGGTAAACTTCGAGACTGTGGTGTGCGAGGAAATGTAAGTGTAAGTACTGCCACTCAGCCCGACACGATTGCACAGGAGGTAACACGTATTATATAAGCACAGGAGTCAAGTCCTTCTCTGTTCCTTCCCAACCATCATTTCGAGCGGTCCTATCGTATTGCCGCCAACTGCTCAGCACAAATGTAATTCAAAGCCTCAAGCTTCTCGCAAAACTATTTTGCCTTACGGACCGCTGACCTGATCCGCGGGAGCCATAAGCTCACCGATCTCCTCGGCGCATATTACACAAACTTTTTTTTCTTCAAGAGTACGAAAAGAATGGGAGCCTTTCTGATGTCCCTATAGAGCCAGGTTCCGTTCTACAGGACCACCCCTATGACAGCTGTAACTGTTCCTACGCCACCCCCTCCTAGTGTCTGACCAAGACCAATGGCGGCCGTGGTTCGACTGACTCGATACGCGCCATGTGTCACCGACCGCAGCATGGCGATTGAGATCGTAGACATCGTAGCTCTTATCAAGCAGTGGACAATAGAAGGAAACACGGTCGTCGAGGCCCGTCATGGGCTTCGTCCTCCGATCTCTTTGTCACTCCAACAATGGAACGTGCGTCTTCTCTTTATATAGACCTCAGCCCATATCCCAAAATGGTGCCTGCTCTTCAAAGTTTGATAGCCCTGCAGGCTGACATGACATGCTCTACTGAGCCTAATGCCTTGCGATGTTCCTTGTTTTATTATTGGATTGCCAGGTGTCCCTTTACATCCGACAAGAACGAGGATTTTTGGGTAAATCATCGCATAGATAGCTGAGATGCGGCCACCCGTTGCTGGTGGCGTGTCGAATCAGGAAACAAATGCGTGTGAAGCAATCACCAAAGCGATACCGAAAGTGAAGCAGCAAGGGCAACTGAGGCAGCGTGGGTTTGAAGTGCTGCAGTGATGATCGATCAGCATTGCGATCGAGGGGCGTACAAAGACAGTAGTAGTAATAAACTTTGTATGTACACCCGGCGACTGAACCCCGTTGCTCACTGTCATCATATCATCATCTCCATGCTGGATCCAAGGCAGTGCAACCGCCTTTCCAGACCAATTCAGATGAATCAGAGTTGATTGATATATGTATGATTAATGTACGGCAGGCGGACGGTAGATGTGGCGGAGGGAAACGAAGGCGGTCTCGGAGTCGCGTCTCCAGTCGCGGCCTGAGACACGTGAATGGTGAATCGGGCCGGCACGAGCATGTGATTGTGATGATAGGCTAACCCATATATGTTTGGTCGACCAAGATCTTC
Source organism: Leccinum longicurvipes (assembly GCA_038093135.1). Lineage (NCBI taxonomy): Eukaryota > Fungi > Basidiomycota > Agaricomycetes > Boletales > Boletaceae > Leccinum > Leccinum longicurvipes. The sequence continues at coordinate 15,020 of JBBPRP010000416.1, forward strand.
TCTGGATGTATGGGCGCACATTGCTCGCGCTGCATGATATAAATTTGTACGCTGCCTAAACTATCGTGGTCGCGGGTTATGATAGCGTGCACATCACATGGCATGTACGTATCTAATAATAATATCGGGGCTCATTGAATGCTAAGTACAATGCCAC
>JBBPRP010000417.1:0-15170 GCA_038093135.1 Leccinum longicurvipes
GTTCAAGCCAAAGCTGTGGTCGTGTTCGTCCATGGCTTCGCAGAGCACATTGCACGCTACGAGCACGTCTTTCCAAACTGGTCTTTGCGCGGGATCGCCGTCTTCGCCTACGACCAGCGCGGCTTCGGGAGGACTGCACTGGATGAACAGAACAAGAGCAAGGACAGCTCATGGGCACAGACGAGCTGGAAGGAGCAGCTCGAGGACATGGAATGGGCCGTTCAGCAGGTCAAGCAGCAGTTTCCCGGCGTGCCCGTATTTCTCTATGGTCATTCGATGGTGAGTCTCGTGTCCTTCCCGCTCGACGCGTCCAGTTCTGCAATCCAACATATGATTATTAGGGTGGCGGGTTGGCTCTCGCATTTGCTACCCGCGCAGATGCGCCGCCGTCCAATGAGATTGTATCGGGTATTTCTGGAGTTATTTGCACCAGTCCGCTCATCACGCAAACGGAGCCCCCCCCTAAAGCCGCTCGTTGGGTTGGCGGGAAAGCGAGTCGAATCTTTCCTTCCTTCTTAATTCCTATTCCATTGGACGCCAATGTAAGCTCGCACATGGTTAACACATGCACTGAGATTAAGAGAGACAGATATTGACCCATGACAATGCGGTCAACGAAGCGTACGTGAAGGACCCGCTCATCAAAATGTTTGGTTCCCTGAGAGGGTTGAGCGACATGTTGGATGGCGTATGATTCTTTCTTCGATATCAACTCTGGGAGTGTTAACCCCAATGTTCCAGGGAGATGCGCTCCTGGCCAGGGATTATAAAAAGTGGCCGAGACAACTGCCCGTTGGTACTTTCCGTTCCTGTTTGAAACTCTGTACTCAGCCTGGAATAGGTTTTGCTGGTCCACGGCGCAGAAGACAAGGTAGATCTAGCTGACTTCCAGCTCGTCTCACCCCTGACATACTTTCAGCTCTCATCGAATAATTCCACCAAGGAGTTCCATGAGCTCCTTCCTGCGGAGGACAAGACATTCTCATCTTACGCGGTATGTTCTTTTACATTTTCCGGGCGAGGTCTTACCCGCTTTCATAAAGAACGGGTTCCACGAGTTGCACAACGAACCTGAAGGAGTGAAGGAAAGGTTGATCGCAGAGTGTATTACCTGGGTGGAGGCCCATCTGTCCCCCGAACGTACCTCCAAGTTGTGACAGTTTTGCTACATTTAATCATGCGTTTCCGAGGCAATTATTATATTCGTGTAGATCCGTACGCATAGTCTAGTAACCCGCCGCTCCTGGTGCAGCATCACCTTCCCGCTTCAACCTCAATAATACCTCCTTGAACCGAGTGAGGTCGGTAGTACCGGTGCCAGTCCGGGCAATCGTTTTACTCTGCGAGTTCTGGAGTTCGACAGTGTTACAGATCCGTTCCCAAGTAGTCCCCTTTGTGAGCGATGACTGAAGGGTCTCGACGAAATCTGTTTCCTGGTCCCTATTGGCATCGATACATAATTGGTTCATTCCACAAGACAAGAAATGGGACGCACTTGTTCTCCCGGATAGACCGCTCCTTTTTGGAAGCGTACTCTTCATAGAATTGATCTATAGCAGCCTCTGCCTTGGAGATGGTCTCCTGGCGTTTTGCTTTGCTCGCCTCGTCTCGCTGCCTAATCTCTTCCGTTTGTTTCTCGCGCCATTCCCTGTCGAAAGGTGATTGAACATCTACTAATGTACCATGGCACGCAGAAAAGTCTCGAACAGAATCATGTGCCGCTCTACTTACCTGATCACCTCGGGTTCCTCTTCCTGAATCTGCTGGTTGAGAATGGGTGTCGACGACAACGCGGAGGGTTGAGGACGGGGTGCGAACGGAGCGGGGGCTCCAAAAGTCGGTTGCGCAGGAAGTGAGGGAGGCGGGGCAGCCTGCAACCGCACTGGGGCATCAGCAAACCTATATCGACGATAACCCTCCCACCGCCGTCGAAGGTAGGAATTGATGAGAGCAAGCACGCGAGACTTACGTGGCCGACGTCAAGCTCGGGGAACTGGTCCTCAAACTTTTCAATTTCGTCGTCACCGGTCACCTTGACCTCGGTGAAGCCCTGTCGTGGTGGACTATCAAAGTCTTCAAAGGAGAAGGCAGAGGGCGGGGCTGGGGCTACCACGGGTTGGTTGAAGGCGGATAGATCACCTTCGCCATCGAGAGAGATGTCTGGAAAGGCAGACGCAGCACGGTCAAAGTCAAAGTCGTCCATGGTCGATGCTACTAGAAACGCAACTCTTCGTCCCCCGTAGCCTAAAGTGTCACGTGATGATGCTTCGTTTAATTTAAGATTAGGGTCTTCAAGTTTGTCTATCACTTCCTCCAGGAGTGAATCAAAAAAATTCAAGGGGCTCTTGAATCCGTCTTTTTTTCTGAAACAGTTTCGTCTTTCAGACTAGCAAAAAGACACAGGCAAGTGCAAGTTGAAAATGAAATATCTATGGTTCATGGTTTCGTTCATAGTATCACTGACACCGCGACTAGAACCGTGTACGTATCTCGACTATCAAGAATCCGATAGAAGCTGCCGTTTGTTCGTTCGCGGAGGGGCCTGCTCGAATCGCAAACCGCGTGTACTCCAGGACTTAATGTTTTGGAGACACAGGTTGCCTGACCCTGTTCTGTACTATCAATCCAGCGAGTCTCGGGACACGCCGGCATATCAGCGAAACATCACTGCGCTGCATGGGACATCAGGGTCGTCGTCGTCCGCATCAGCAATGATGTGGTCATCATTGTGATAGCCCGGCCGTACGCCAAAAATTTCAACTTGCCATATTCTCTCGACCGGTTCAAGCTAAATTCACTCGCCATAACAGTAACACCGCGTGGTTGCGACAATAGCAACGTAACGCACCCCCTATTCCCTACATACAGACGCGTACAGTACTGGGTTCGGTACAGGACGTTCCGAACAACGCCTATCGACTCGCATAGTGTGGAGATCCATGGTGTTTATCAATCATTCTGCACTTCTTACTATAAACCGTCGCCACAACTGCATCCCTGCACACCTCACTCTTCTCAGCATGTTGATGGTAAACATCTTTTCACGAAAATTCCTGTCTGCAGCCATAGCAATTAAACCCCTCTCCAAAGTGCACTGTCATGATGTGGCAGTTGATGGAATATATTGCCATCGTCCGAGGTTTGACGATCACGAGGACATTCTCAATGACAAACATCGTGCACGTTGTACCAGAAAGAGAAAGGCTAGTCAACTTCTAATGGAGCACGATGCAACCTCGGATCTCGACTGACAACTTGATGAAGATACTACAATGAAATTTGTCCACCAGCTCGGCTGATTGAATTGTTTCCCCCAACGTGCAGGGAACTTTTTGAATGAATAGACTGTCTATATATACACGCATGCACAGTGATCATGCGAAGGGCTCAGCACGATGAGTGGGTAGGCAGTGCTCAAGCTGTATACGTTCGTACCCTTACAAATGATTGAAAGTTTTCTAAAAAATCCATTTTCGACCCGCTTGGATACAATAATGCAATGGATTCAACGCACATCTGATGTCCTAGATCTCGCTGGCGTGCGCATGGTGCGTGGAGTTCTACGACGTGGACGTCCGATTGATGGTAGATCGAGCCGGGTTTCGAGTAGATAGCCTGGAACAAAAGCCCCGAGGAAGCCTGAATCTAGATTACTAATGTAGGAAGACCGCTGGCAAGTTGCAACCAGACATTTGGTATGAACGGCGTCGTCAAGCCGTACAATCTCCCACCTGAAAGTAATTTCCGGCCCCAGCGCACCCCAACCCAGGGCCCCTCCATGGCTAGATAACTAGCTTTCGACCACATTGCTATGCGGTTAGTGTGATCATCACCATACGGAGATAAGGAATATACAGGATGACATGTTCTCAGCCGCATCATGATTATGAATACGACAGAAGCAGCCCAAGCATCAATACGAAGAGTGATTAGCAAGTTGGCGATAAAATTTTCACCAACCCTCCAAGGGTTTAGGGAATGCCCCAACACGAAAATGCTAGAAGCACGAATAAAAAATACAGCATCTGGTGTGTACTCAATGTGCTACGAAATCGGTAATATCATTGATGATACTAAAGCTCCAGCGGTGCGGTACTTCAAAACTTCAAGGATGTTTCCATTGAATTATCACTGCACTTACCTGTGACTGTTGGGGATACTATTTATGTTTAATGTCACCCAGGAGAGATCGTATCAGATATTCGAGTAGGTGAATCAGCCAAGTCGATTCTGAGTCCGGTCACAGTTGAGTTAGCCGTAAATGGTTACACTCGATTGTCCTCGCCCAGAGGTGACGGCATCTTCATTTACATAGTACCTGTAGGTGTCCTGCCTACTAGTTCATTTCGTGGTGCAATTTCTGGTCTCGTTATATCCGAGTAGCCCAGACACGTATGCATGTTCTAGTGACGAGAAATTCCGACTAATCAGCGATGGTTTGGACGAAAATTTAACCTGTTTCTGTATTGATTTCGGCAGTCCGAATTTAAGGTCGAGGGAAACGGGAGACAGCTTGTAGAGATTTGGGGGAGTGGTGAAGGTGCCTTGAGTAGAATGAATGTTCGAGGTTAATTACAGTTCCCCGTGTTTCACATGCTTCGAGGATCATCGACTGTGGTGGACTGTTCTCGGACGATTCATTGGAACGATGAATGCGTAGGGGGAGAATATGCACGTTTACAGACTCAAATGATACGAGGGCCTCCTTGAGGTTCAGCTTGAAACTCGTAGGATCCATCCACCCAATCTAGATCAACCATGTTTTAATGCATGTGTATTGTGCGCCAGAGTCAGTACCTAAAATGAGCTTTAGTCCTTCCATACCAGGTACCCTGCTACTAATGTGGGAGAGTGAACTGACGACTTCGACGTGTAGCATACCCACTGAAGCAAGTCTTTGTGTCAAGCATAGGCTGCTCTTTGTCTGTTGCGCAATCATCTGTGGCAATGGTGATGATTTAGCTTTGGCCCTGCCGGTTGTCAGACGACGACATGTCATGATGCTAGGACCCACGATCAGTTCGAGTGCATTTATCGACGCGGAAAGGTGGTGGTGCCAGCTCTATCGTACGAGGCTGATTTCCGGTGTGCATCGTTATACCTGCCGTAGAATGAGTAGTACAATCGGGTGGTACAAAACTCGATTCATTCATTTTTACCCGTATGCAGCCTATCGCGCGCGCCGGGTGCACGTACCCGGCCGTATATATGCTGACTCGACCAGTCTGAGTACCGAACGAGGGCGTAAAACTAGTGATTGTTTGAGACGAATCACATGCCACATGGTTTTTCAGTGACTCGTCGAATGCAATACTGGTTTTTGGAGAGCTAATATGGGACAAAGTTTGCGATTAAATGATTGGTGTGCCAGACTGCTGCCAGTGGTGATTTCAAGGATGGGTTAAGTTAGTAGCTGGGTTTGAATAATAACGGGGAGTGTCAGTGCGTCTCATTCCATCATCTCGTCTTCGTGCGTTCTCGTGCTTCGTTCATCTGTCTGCTCCTCTCTGGCACGCTCTTCAGGCCTTCCAGTCTACATTTGCCTATACCTACACCATCATAACACATCTTCATTTTCTGACAATTTCACCGGTGTATTGAAACATAAAATTACATACGCTACTGTGTACATCCGCACCAACCCGATGTGCTCGTTGTACCGCGCACGGAAAACGAGTGGGATACAAATTTCCTTGGGCACGAAACCATAACCATGCACATGATCCATCCCAACTCCCTTTGCGCAAGCTAGTACAGATAACGGAACCCCATTTTGCGCGTCACAGCCTCCTCGAACGAAATGCCCTCCAACTTGGCCGCTTCCTCGATTCGTTCACGTTCGGGCCCATGGATCAAATCCAACTCTGCGCGTTCCATACGCTTGTTCTCCCGCACGAGCAACACACGCATGACTAGAGTAGAAGTGTCAGCCATACCAGATAATCTCGAGCAACAAACCAGAGTACACATACCGAAACCAAGCAAGATTGCAAGAGCGAACGCAAAGAGGGAAATGATCATCGATTGATGGTATTCGGGGCCCCAGTTCGCTTTCCAAATGTAGGATCCCATTCTGTTGAACATCGAGGATGAGTGAAGCGGTGGACGGATACGTAACCACGTACAGATTCCCCAGATTTCCAAACCCGTTCACGAGAGCGATAGCTGCTGAACGTTTTGCCGGTGGTCGATGGACGACGTTAGCCACCCATACCAATATCAGCGAGGCACCTAATATATCGCATCGGTGCGACCCGGCGCAAGTTAGACAAAGCAAGATAAACCAAAAGTACGTACCACAAAACCCGGACGTCATGAGGAACATTGAAAAATATCTTCCAGCAGTTTTCATCGTCGACAGAGATATGATGTAGCCAACGATAGCCAGCCACCACCCAATAGTCAGGTGAAAGTACCGCTCGCCAGTGACGTCTGCGCACCACATACTCGTTGTCAGCTCATGCCCTAGTTCTGGAACAAGTCTAAACGAAATGCATGTACTTACCTGCATGTCGCGCATTAACGAGTGCCATGATGGCTGTATAGACCCAAGGGGGGCTGACCAAGCAGGGTAAATAATTACCAAGAGCTAGACTTCGATACATACGCTGCCATCAACAACGTGATTGTTGTTGAGTAACCGAGAGTGGCAGTCAAACTGAATTAAAGCATATATGATTCCAATTTCCGGTTTGTCTTTCAGGAAACACTCACGTCGGGAAGAAGTTGGTAAAACTGAGACCTAACAGCTGACAGCAATCCATCAGCATAAAGATGAGAACCCTGGGATCCCTGAGTGCCAACTTGAGCCCCTCGAATATCCTGAAAAGTCTGTATCTTGTCTTGGATTTGACAAAAACATGAACAACGTACGAAGCCTGTTGAGAATCCTTGTCGGCTTCGCCAGTGTCTTCTGCAAGCCGGACCTGTGCCAAGTGTCTCTCTTGCTGAGTCAACCAGCTTGTGTTGTGAGGCTACCGAAGAACAAGCATTCAGGGGACCCGATAAAGATATCCTATCGGGAGACTTGAAAACGCACATAGTCAGGGAGAGACCACCTGGGGTTTCGTTCAGTGAAACAAAGCAAGGACCGGAAATATGTAACGCACATGGCAACGAAACCGACAAAAATCGTCACAGCACCTTCGATATAGAAAAGCCTGCATTTGGGGAGAATAATATCAGATGAAAAGATAGCCATGAACAACCGTCGATGCTACCATCTCCATGCTGCAATGCCCATCGCTCCGTTCATGGTTCCAAGGACGGCCGCGGCCCACAACTAGGCTCGACCAGTATTATGTCAGGAGCTCTGATCGAGAAACGAAACACGGGGGGCCTCACGCTACCAAAGGCATTCGAGATCAACAGTCCAGAATATAGAATAACGGACCGAAAAGCCAACTCCTAACAGGGAAAAGGATAAATATTGATCGTAATCTTGCAAAGTAGTGCAAACCTTGCGTGTGTACCATCTCGACAAAAGATAGATAGCACCAGGGTAGAACGCAGCCTGAAATGGCATGTTGTATCATTCGTCCGCATGGGTGATTATGCGCCTTACCTCTGGTACCCCGAGAAAGAAACGACAGGCCGAGATACCAGCGAAGCTGTGTGTGTTACCGGCGAGGGCGCTCAACAAACCCCACAGGACAACACAGGAACCGATGTAAAGGGTGGGTCTAAGAGGGCCGATGTTTGATGAGCCTTCCACCCGATAAGAAAATACGCAAACTAACCTCGAGACATAGTTGAGAGCCTTCGGAGCGTTTCAGCCACTGCTGACAATAACTGTTAAGACTGCTCACTATATTGGACGGAATCTGTGCAGGGCAATATGACGCATAAAGGATTGCTACCGCTGTATCATACTGAACATCTGTCATGTTGGTGAGTTACCAAACCTTCCATATAGATGAAAACACACCGGAAAGTCGTAGATCCGTCTGTAATCCCTTGAGCCGAGCAGACGAGATCGCAACGCGCTGTAACACCACGTACAAATCATCATCACAACGCGTGTAGGATGTACCAGACAGCCAACGTACATCAATTGTGTGCATAAAATAAATGATGACGATGGTAGGCAGTAACCGACAATCGAGCTTGCAAAGCAGCCGCCGTTCCATAGTTTGTCGTCCTTCCATCTGCTGGATTTCGTGGCCGCCGTCCGCACCGACCAAGACAGCATCCGCTTCGAAGACATCGTATTTCTTTTCATGGTCCATCGGCATGACGAACACGAGGGAGAAGTGGTAGGTGTCAGTTAGCGTTACCCGAGCCCTTTTTAAATGCAACTCAGATCATGGGCGTCGTATAGTTGAATAAACTTCGATCCGAGGGCATCGGAATGTGTGATGGGAAACCGCGAGTGGAAATGAGCATCTCAGCGTCAGTATTGTCTTCGTCAAACTCAGAGGCGCCCGAATTAACGAGACAATAATTACCAACTAAATGTTCAGTGAAGTGGTCATGTGTAACAGAATGAACCTGATTCGCAAACAACGATACGAGATCTACCTGTGCAACTGGACGTCGACCAGTCACCCTTCCCCAGATATGATAAGTGCATTGAATGATGAAGATAACTGACATGTGCCATTTGAGATCGAGACGTACACAAATGTAATACATAACCGTGAGTCCGTGACGTGGCGGAAAATTTGAACCTCAATTTTGTAACTCCGTGTGATGGAGGAGTACTTATTACAGATCCAGGCCTCTACACACAGAAAGACGATTCATGTAATTGACTTAAATACTTGCTGAGTACAACTCTGAGATTTCGTCTTCGCCCCGTCGGATGCCAGTGGCAGCCCCCAATTTCTTGAACGCCTAATAGAAGAAGTCGGACGTACTAGTGGAGAAGTGGTGACGCGCTCGGATAAGCTGACTTTCAATAGGTGATAACATCATGGTCCCAAATAGACTACCACAACAAACAATGAACGGCGGAGCCCGCAAAGAGAACTCAAGACAATCATAGTATCCGAGTCAATGCACAAGCGTTTAGGTGTCTATCGCAGCTTAGTTGTCCCGCCCTCGTCATTCAGAGGTCATAGTTTCATGAATTTACAGAAGTCGGCCGTTGAACGATGGTACGTAATGTCATGGAACGATTACGGGCGTCGTTCTATTTCTGTGATCGCTCAATCTCCTCAGATATCTGCAAAGTAGCCTTTTGATATACCACAGAAGAGGTTGGTGGTTTCTGATTGTTTCGTGGGCTATCGTTTGTTGGCGTTAGTCAAATAGACTTTCGAAATTGTGCTATCCCTGGTTTGTCCAGCCAAGGCCAAGGATACGTCGGCGCTCAGCCTCGGGTAAATCGTGGCCTGCAGCCATGGCTTGCTGTGGACATGGGGTTATGGAGGACGCTAAGTAATGCCGCCGAGATTACGCTGCTTCTCGACCAATCACGAGACACAAGTTCGGCGCCTTGATGGAGGAAGCTGCCAGAACTTTTTCGTGACGAACCATTCAGGCGAATGGGCGGTAAGCGTGATCCGAAGGACGATGCGGCGAATCACTGATTCCGAACCTGATGCTGTGAAATATAGATAACTTGAGTAAGTAGGTATGTGGTACTTTCCAACGTTCCTGGCAGTTTGCCAAGATGCTGGAACAATACAGTATACGAGGATAGGCTTTTTTTTGTCTCGACTCTCCGGTTGGTTGGTATCAATTGACGTTTATCATAGACGACAATCTTACCACCCAACGATGCAAGGATGTTGGATCAGTACTGCAATGGCACATAACATTGGCGCTTTCCTTTTTCCCATCGCGGACTTCGCCCAGACGACTACAACAAAGTCGTGTAAAATACTAGCTGTCTCTCGATTTCATAGGCCGACTTGACTAGGACTAACAATGCCCAACCGTCTTGCGGATCTCGAGTACATTATTCAGTGTCACGGAGTATGAGGCCCTGTTGGACTGTGCAATCAACACGTGTGGTATTGCATTCCCAGAAAATGTTTGCGGCGTACGCCCTACATTCTTACGTCTCGTCCCGTGATATTCCCAACCGTATTAGAAGCTATGTCGGCGTAAAACATAGTACGATTCGCTGCATTCAGATTCGGTCAGATTAGACAGGCAGTCAGGAGGACACTTCGAGCGTCCAGATGGGCGAGCAGGAATAACTCATCGGAAGCTTTAAAAGATTACGTGGGTGTGCAAGATTCGAAAGGAGGGAGGGCCTGTCGGACGTATGTGGGAAACGGTCGAACCTGATAGAGATGTCGGACCGATGGACTCAATTTAAATATTACGGTCAGGCTGCCATGGCCCCACTTGCATCCCTCCTCGTCCTTTCTTGACACGTGGTACGGTGTCTCTGCCTGAAGCGCTCAGCAGGTGCTGTTGGCTTTCTTCGACTTGCTCTCTTTACCGTGGATGCTGTCTACGATATGGCAAGTTTCATAGTACAAGCAAAAAATCTAGGAGACAGGAAGAAACGTGGTATTACTACATCAAGTTATCAATTAGCTTGTACAGCGAATTCTCGGCTCAGTATCTGACTCGTGTCAATCACCCTGCAGTCCGTACCATACACCATCACAGCTCCCGCATCTCTGCACGCCGCCTCATCGTCTTCGACATGTTCATCGTATACATCCTGTCGCGAAAACACCTGGTCACAGCCCAGGCAATGATATCCCTCTCCGAGGTGAACTGTCACGATGTGGCGGTTGATTGAATCCTTTAACATCGCGGCTTTCGTGCACCCGTTCCAGAGACACCTGAAAGTTCTACCGGTGTTATCCGCATGGCTCTTGTTGTGCCATTTACGTATGTGTGTACCGACCCGGGTTCGGGAACCCACGATCCACATCCCGCAGGCGTCGCTGGACTTGTTCCATTGACATTCATGGACGATAATGCGACAACCCTTGCCCGCGCTAGAGTAGAGATCGTCTTCGTCGATCCGTACCCCACCAATATTGACGGCACGAGCGCATTGGGAAGGTCGGCGACCCAAGCCTTTCCTATCTGGGGATCGATAAATCGCGAGCGGGGATTCCCTCTCGTCACCGATAGAGCATGTAGCATATTCAGTGGAGGGTGAGGCAGGTAATTGTGCCAGGGAATTACTCGCAAGGAGTGTAGCATGATTGAGCTGATTTGGACAAACATAAACATTAATGACCGCAGACAGATTAGACATACTGACATCAGTGCCGAAGGTTGCATCACAGTTCCCCATTGGGCCCAAGAATCCCGAACTTAAATTAGGAATGAGTCGTGTTCCTAAAATACCCTGTGGCATTGGTTGCATGTCGTCTCCAAATGCACGGTTAAACGGAAAGATTGCTGTTGAGATATAAGGACCATCATGATGTCAATTCAAGCCATTAAATGAATTATTATTGGCTTACCATCCAAGTGAGAATGTGGCGTAGCAAACCCCGCGTCCATCGATAGAAATTGCGACTCCGAGTCTGAAATCACACGCGGACCTGTAAAGCCTGGAGATGGTGACCATTTTCTGGTGTCCAACAGGACAGGCATTCTGTTACGGAGGTATCAATAATGGTCAAACCCCGAGATGAAATCAATCAAATACCTGATATCTTGACCGGACGCATAATTGATTGGTATTGTGGGGCTGGACCGCGTGTCAGGAATGAGTGGATGACATGACACCTGCTACTCACTTGCTTCCACTCTGGCAAGAACAAAAATAAGGATCAATGCTTGGGACAATTGACCCAGGTAGACTAGGATGTGGTATGAATGGATCTGGAACCTCATATCCGTGAGAGGTAGCATCGGAGTCAAGTGATGGAAAGTATGAAGGACTCGTCAGGGAACAAAAGTCGGTGGAGGACAACATTGAGAAAGATCCCTCCCGCCAGTCACTGAAAGCTGATATAGGAGTACTCGTCAGAGGAGCTCTACAAACGACTGCTTCCTTCCCCCATATATATATCCGGAGCGATAGTGTGCTTTGCCCTAAGGTCATAGCTCTCTACTAGACTGGTGACCAGTCGTCTAAAAGAGCTATCAGCTTGCCTCTTTTAGACGACTGGTCACCAGAACCCTTTCTACGGGAACCGCCAACCAAACGTGTTCTTGTAAAAGCGATGTAAGCATCACTGCTACTGGTCACGTGTCTCGTCCTATATATATATCCGATCCGCCCATACGATAGCAGTAGTAGATCCTTGTACCCGTACTTCGTAGTCGCCCGTATAGAGCGTGGTCCTGTTCTGTCGCCCGCCCTCTCAGTGTTTCCGCCGTTGGTCACGGTCGGCTTCCAAGCGATCCTTGTATGACTACTGCTTTTGGAAGACTTAGTGGGAATTGACTTTTAGGCGACCTCTGAATTTCCAGCTCATATGTAACCCGGGAAATGCCGAGATGGCGAAAGTGCTGAAAATGCACAACCTTCCAAATTGTCGGTTCGGTCAGTTCGGTCAGTTCGGAACATGATCTCTGACCTTCTGGTAATCGATACATCTAGTTTTTATTAATTTCCGATCTCTCCTTGAGTTGTTATGGATGGGCGGAAAGGTGCACTGTTTATTACACAATTTCCCCACAATTGGCATCAAAGACCCGCTGGTTCGGATACGTCTAATTGAACAGCGGGCAGGCGTTTGTGAGGCGCGACGTCGGAGCCTGAAAAGCGGTATCCTGCCGTACGGGTCCTCCCGGCGGATCCCTCGCTTACACAATTTCCCCACGATTGGCATCAGAGACCCGCTGGTTCGGATACGTCTAATTGAAATGCCCTGACAGTTGGCTGAAAAGGAAGTAACAGGGAAGTAGTAAACGTAGTGATACCGTGTTGGATGATGAAGGGGGACAACGATCGATCTGCCTTGCAAACGCGGTTTGCGGAACTTCGGCATCTTTCGAGCAACCGAAGGATGGTAGTCGGTCTATACCTTTGACAAGCTTGTCGCAGGCCTAGGTTGTGTCTGCCCAGTGCATGCGGCTCACCTCTGCTCATAATTTGTTTTCATTGGTTACCCCTGGACCGTCCTGCCTCACGGGCCACAGCTGGATGTGTCCTCCTCGCGCTTGAACGGCTTGTCGGACACTGAGTAAAAATTCGAATGCTGCCCGACAACTACTGGGCTCCTGCCAGTGTGCTACTCCGAACCCACCCGCTGTGCCCCACCACAAAATACATTATGTGAAAGTATGCCTGGAAGGCTGGAAGTTGGCAGGCCACACCCGGGAAGGTCCAGAGAAACTCCATGAAACGTTTGAATTAGTTGATAGCATAGTCCGCCAAGGTTTCCAGCCTCGAGGTGAAGTTTGTATGCTGGAATGTCTTTCGGATAACCGTTCGCTCGTTTTTTCAATATGAATCCGTGGCTGTGCCAAGTTTTGGTTGAATCGGCATGCCGCTCAATGTTTCTGGGCTCCTCGCACCATTACAACTCCTCTGGAATCCTCGTATTGCTCTCCCTCATGTCGTTATCAGAGGTTTGATTCATTCTTGTCCTGACAGTTTTACATGGGCTGACTTTTCCGGACAAAGACATTCGCCAGTTGGACTTTTTAGCGCTGCGGCAAGCTGGGTACCGCGGTGCAGTCTTTGACAAGGACAACTGTCTAGTAGGTTGCTGGTCTAGCCGGAGCCTGAGGCATTATTGATCTACGTATAGACGATACCATACGAGGACGCGCTCGTGCCACAACTCGAGGTCCGTCGTATGCAAGGCACGCCGAAATGCACTCACACCTCAGCACAGGATGCCTGGAAAGAATGCCGGCAGGTTTTCGGCGAGGGAAATGTCCTCATTGTAAGCAATTCTGCGGGTACGCCACACGATGCTGGCCAAGTGCAGGTAAAGTCGGCGGAGCAAAGGCGAGGTCACGAACGCTCAGACAGTTCACAGGCCGAATCGGTCTCGCATTGTCTCTCCGTTCCTGTATTGCGACATCGCGCACCGAAGCCTGCGTACTCGTGCATCGCATCGATACGCAGATATTTTGGGTCGCTCGGAACGCCCGTCAAGGACGAGGAATTGGTGATCGTGGGAGACCGGATATTTACTGACGTCGTGATGGCAAATCGAATGCATCGCCGCAGTTCTCAAGAAAAGGGGGAACGTTCGGGACCGTTGGCGGTGTGGACGACGGGTGTGTGGGAGCGGGAGAATATGATGATACGGTGGCTGGAGAAAGCCCTGGTGACAGACAAGGGGGAGCGACGGTCTGGGTTTACGAAGTAGTCACGTGGATATGACCTATTTGCGATCAGCGGTGTGATGTGATGCGAGGTGGCATTAATGTACAACATCCTCAACGCTGCGACGTCGCGACGGGTCGTCGTCTCTGCCCGACTCGGACTCAGATTGACATCACTCCCCCGTCCTTTCCTCGTCCTCGAACAGACACACCGACTTTCCCTCGCCCGCTCGTTCGCTTCCCACCCACCTCCCACTCGCTCTCTCCTTTCCCGTCTCATCCCTTCACCCAACTCTCCCTCGTCGTTCCCCAAGGTCGTCGCCCTCGCAAAGCCAGAGAAAAAGCCGCTAATTCTCGCCGTATGCCTCCTCCTCGTCTCCTCCTCGGTCGCAATGACCATCCCTCTCACCGTCGGCAAACTCATCGACTTTTTCTCTACTGCCAACCCCGTCCGTCCTCTCTCCCTCTCGCCGTACGATTCTGACTCTGGTGTTAGCATATCCCGTTTGGACTCTCGATCTATCAGGCCTCGGGCATCCTCCTCGTCGCGTTCACGACCGGCGCAGTGTGCAATGCGGCCCGATCGTACCTCATGCGCATGTCCGGTGCGTTCCCGTTGTCCCGGCCTCGTCCCCGTCCGGTCCAGTTGACAGTTCTTCCACCAGGCCAACGGATCGTTGCACGCCTGCGCGAACGTACCTTTGCAGCCGCCCTCCGCCAAGAAGTCGAGTTTGTCGAAAAGGGCGAAGGCGACGTCCTGAGCAGACTGAGCGCCGACTCCAGCATCGTTGGTGAAAGGTGCGTGTTTCCCGGACCTCCTTTGACGCATACAGGGTGCTCAACCGCTGTAGCATCACCCAAAATCTCTCGGATGGGCTGCGGGCCGTCATCATGTCTTCGGTCGGACGTGCGTTCCTCCTTTTTTCTACGTTGCTTGGGCTCACGGCGTGCAGTCGGTGCCATGTTCTATATCTCCCCGACCTTGACGTTCATGATGCTTGGCATTGTCCCGCCCG
>JBBPRP010000418.1:0-15147 GCA_038093135.1 Leccinum longicurvipes
TCTTTATTCTCAGCAATTTAATGAATTCCATGTCTGGTATAGACAATAACACATCAAGTTGTTTTGAAGAAGAACAGCAGATGATGAAAGAGCAAAGAAGAATAATTGATACAGTCAAGGATCTATAGAAATGTATTCAGCCATGGTGTATCCATGCTATGTATATGCCAATCATTGCACTTTTACTACAACCTCTTGTCTGGAGTAAGTATATGTACAGTAAAACCCATACTCCTCTCAGCTTAGACCATAAGGCATGGATAACCAATGATGGTCATGTGTTTGATAATGGTGCTTGGAAAGATAACACTCCAAGTTGGCTGAGTTAGTTCCAAAGTCTCTTTCCAAGAAAATGTGCTATTTTGTCACCCTCATTTTCTGCTTGAATGATCACATTCAACACACTGGCACATCTACAGTACATACAAATGTTCTAATTTCTGCCTTCAACCAGTTCCCCTCCATACCAACACCTCTGAGTCCTAGTAGTGTGCACTGTGCAGCGCTCATCAAACTTTGGATAAACATTATGTAAATCTAGGATGTAGGTCACATCAACAAGGAAAGTGAGAAAAGAAAGTAAAAATTGACCATGGCACCAATTTAATGCTGACAGTTGCATATCCAAAATGTCAGCGTAATCCTGAGCTTTTGGCCATCCACCTGGTGCACACAAACAAGAGCTGCTTGATGTCTAAGAGATCTTGTTTGGCTTTCCTCGCTCTGACATGACCAGGTGACTTCAAGTTCCAAGTCATTTGACATATCTAAATCAGACGGCACTACGTTGGAATTAACTTGTATACAAAAACTGAACGAGAAAGGTCCATAGGTCCACTAACATTGGGAACAATCCAAGTAACACAATGAAAAGTAAAAGAAAGGAAACCGCCGACCTGTTCATCCGAGAACACCTTCATCCTACCAATACGCACACTCCGTAACGCCGCCGCATAGTTCACAGCCCATGCCACGCACGATTCGTTCCAGCTCGTACAACCGGCAGAGACACGTAAAGCGACTTAAATAACTCAGTGCTTGAAGGTAAGAGTACGTACTAGAGGGACTACGAGAACGCCCAACCCCAAGTTATTGCTGCTAAAGACGCGGAGATCACCAATCCTCAGAGTACCCACCCAGTAACAAGCTCAACACTGCTCATCGCTCATTACCCTTTTCAGTGTACCCCGACTCGTCTGCCTTGGATGTCTCTGCACTATTCTCGATGTTCTTGATCGGCCCGTGGAACCACTTGTGGGCAGATACCACCCACGACGTTGATGCGAAAATGAACACGCCCATGATAATCACGACGGCATAGTCTGCATAGAGATGAATTTTACATCAACTCCGCAATCCACATAAACGCGTCACGGTGACAAGTGACGCATACTCACTCATATCTGGCGCGGTCGTAGCCTGGGTGGACGGAAACAGTAGGAGTGCAGTGATGAACGCAACCCACGACACGGCGACAATGCCGATCGGCATGTACCATTGCCCGAGCGTAAAGTATCCCGGAGAGATCGCATTCCGCCCAGACGTGATGCGGAGAAAGATGGGCGTTGCGTACGACACGTACAGGCCGATCACCGAAGCTCTGGCAGAGCGGAAAAAGGTGTGTTAGTTTCGCACGCGTCTTGTTCATAAAGCTGTCATTCGAAGGAAAACTAACTAACCCAGCGAGCGACGACAGCGCGGTCGTCGAGAAGCAGAGTAGACCGCAGAAGGCAGCGCAAGTCATCACAAACCACACGGCATTGACAGGTGTCTGCGTGCGTCGGTTTATTTGTTTCCACCATCGCGACCCGGGAAGGGCGTTATCTCTCGCGAACGCGAAGATGACGCGAGAGGCGTCAACTCCTTGTGCGGCCCCTGTAACGAACTTGAAATGTGCAATGCAACGTTTGGCGTGTTGCTCCGAAATACAGGTTACCTTACCTGGACAACGACTATGAAACTCCAGATGGTCAACATGCCTTGCTTCCCTAGAACGTCAAGAAATAGCTGAGCTGCAGGCAACGACAGATCCGATTCGAGAAGGGAAGTAATGGATGTTGTGACGTAGGATATTGCGATGAGGAGCAGCCATCCGAGAATTTCGGTACAAGCCACCCCGATGATGATGGCAATCGGGGCGCTGCGTTGTGCGCCCGCCACTTCCTCCGATATATGTGCGGCAGAGTCGTCTTGTGTATGGATGAGAGGCAACCAAAGATTCAGAATGCATTGACTCACATCCAGTGAGCGTCCACATTGGCGCGGTGAATGCCAACAGAAATGCCCAGCCATCTGAATACGATGAGTCGTACCTCAACGTAGCACATCAGACGACATACTGTTTGCCCAACCGGTATTATTCTCGAACGAGGTAAATGCATCTTTGGTCGACACCTTGTTGTTACCAGAGCACACAAGCAAAGCGATAATCGTAGCAACGGTAGCTCCACCTTGGTGGATGCACCATTTCACTAATGGGAATTACTAGAATTGAAATAGACATACCATTTACGATGACATAGAAGAGGTTGAGTCGGGCCAGGATATTCGTTGCTGCAGAACAAACAATACCATGGGAAAACAAGATAGCAAGTAAGATGCCATATGTTGCTGCTGAGCTTGGCACGATGCTCCCATTGGACCCCACAGTGATTGCAGACGCGATCATCTGTGCACTACGAGACTTTCCATGAGATCTGCGCCAATCATCTGATATCAAGGATACAGACCATCCATAGTCTATAGAGCAGACTAGTGTAACTTGACCAGTGATGTTGGCCCATCCAGTGATCCAACAAGCAAGAGCAGCATACTTTGGAGGAGCCAGCTTGGCAGAGAAATAGTAAAGTCCAGCGGATGTCCTGCCAGGCGTTTAGCTGATTTCAAAAGGGGGATTACTTTGACTCACGGCATGGATGACACTAGTTCCGCCATCGAGAGAGCCACGGCCATGACAAAGAAGCAAGGGATAAACCACCCCCACACCATGCCAACATGTCCACCTGACAGCCCTCGATAACTATGCGCCACCAAATAAGAATGGTAGAAGCGCACCTGAGACTAGAGGAAACGACAGTGTCGAGGTGACAGAAGCGATAACACCCATTATCGATATGGCGAAAGCGATCGTCTCTAGCATCTTTACATGAAAAAATCAGATAGAGAACTTGCCCATGATGAATTATCTCACCGAGAATTCACGCTTGAATTCGGCCTTGTAGCCGAGCTCTGCAAGTAGTTCATCGTCTACATTAGGTGGTCGCTGATCCACTGCTTGTGGATTAATTTGAATGCGAACGTCAGCGGCCTTTTCGTCTTTCGACATCCTTGGTTGCTGAATCAAGGTCAGGATGAGACGGACATGTCGAGTCTATTCTAGTCCCGCTTTATGTTCCATGAGGACGGATGATGGAGAAATTAGACCATGCTATCTTTGGAGAACGAGGCCGTGCATTTGGACCCTTGACCGCTGCTTATAGATCCCACATGTGACGCAAGGGTAACCTGACAGACGTGGGACACAGCTTTATACCAAGTGGGCGCGGCACGAGAGTGGGGTGATAAGGGATGGAGGGGAAAAGCGGAGCCAACGCACCTTTCGTAGTATATTATGCCCCATTTGCTGGTGGCTGCACCGATCGTGCACAACTACATTGCAGTAAATTGCATAATATCAATCCCCTGTGAGTGGGTCTCTTTGGTCAGCTTTGAACGTTGGATGTTGAGTTCGGACTTGTTACCATGAAGAGTCACAAAAAAATACGAAAGTTGAGACGACGAAGCAAATGATTTTGTTTTACTATGTGATACGTGTAGTCATGGAATAATCTGGAAGAACATTTCTGTTCCAAATGAGTACAAAACATAAAATGTTGGTTGATGTGGGAAGTTTCTCACGCTCATATGACCGCAGTGACCCTGATGGTGACTTGCCAAGCTCCAGTGATGCGGCGTCATACTAGCCTCTTTCTTGATCGCACTGAACCCGTCATCTTATTTGAAAAGGAGGTTGCAAGCCCCACCCACAGGAACCCCGTTTCACCCCTGGTCCACCCCCTAGTATTTGTTGGTCACTCGGAATTTCGGTAGCTTCGCGACCAGGAATGCATCTGGTGAGAGGCTTTCAATATGTGCCTGGCTAAGGTATGCAGCTCAAGCAGCTCCACCCTCGCACTCTACCGAGACCACTTACATATACCAAGTAAAGGGCCATACAGTGCGTAGATGTAACTCAACTGTGTGGTTTCCTCGCGCATCGGTCTCGGGATTGAACGAACAACGCTAACCCTTCGTTTGTGAAATCGAACGCAACGACGATTAGCACCAGTTATAAGACGATGAGATGGCGTACCCCCCTGGCGAGTTATTGTTATTCGCCGCGGGCACGACCATCCTGCCAATGTGCAGGCGCGTGTGAAAGAAGAGTGGTGGGGAAAGACAGTGGTACTTCGATTTGATCATTTAGCATCCTTGGTCTGGGCTCTTGATGTGCGAAGGATACAAGCGCCCACATTCGGAGATCGGGACATGCTGCCAAAACTGCAAGCATTTGAACTCGAGGCGATGAGTCGGAAACCGTTGGTACCGTTGAGTATGCGTCTTTGTCCACTTTTCCTGAATCGAACGGGGAGGAGGTATGCTAGGCATTGCATACAGTGCACTGTGCGAATAAGGATGTCATTTAGGTCTGCGTTTCTGCTTTCCAGCACCACTTGCGAATTTTGATCTTATCCCTCCACAGTATATCCCTGCTGGTGCGATCGTTATAGACTGTCATCGGTGCGTCCCGTATATGACGGCACTAGTGGACCCATAGTCATCTCTCGATCTGGCGTCGTTCATGCTAGGGCGATTTCTCAGGCCTCAAGGCCCAGCAGTATCGGTTGTGATCGATATTCAAAACATTGCAGTCCATCGAAGACCTTTTTGCGATCAACTAGTAGGCTCCTCATCATTCTACAATAGGGGTATCGAAGCGACCGGTGCTTCTCATCCGCTTAGCAAAGCTAGCTCGATGCCAGCAGCCAATGCCGACGATGGTATCTGCGAAGTGGAGTTCCAGTCACTCGTTTCCACACACGACGACGATAAGGGAATACGTGCCCTCGAATATTCCCCGTAATTCAACAACGGCTCGCTCTTTTTATCGCGAACAGCTCAATTTCGTTCAGATCCTCAATCTCCTGGTTGTGTTCCGATTCTTCGGGTCGGTTAGTAGTCCAGTGTTGGGTCGTCCGCCAATGCGAGACTGGTCCCATCTCCTTGGTTCGGTCGACAGTTTGAACTGAGTCAGGTTGCGATTTGAGTCTTCGGAGGTTCAAGACCACCCGTTGCCCAGCGATGTTCATCATAGGTATTGCGCTTTCATACGGAAGGCGTAAACAATATCAGGATGTTGATTATACATTGAAGTTATCAAGGTAATCATCACGTACGCCATCTGGATCCCGTTTCGTGGGTCCTGTGCAATGTAATTTAGTGAACATATCTCGAAGAAATGGGTAAAGGACCTTACATCGGCAAGTACGATACTGAGGTATCCCAATGATTAAAACACGCAACCGAGTGACTGTGGAAGAGACGACTCACTTACTCGTAAAACCTATCACGATGGACAGGGCATTGATCTACAAGGAGTTGCGAACGAATTACCCACAAAAGGCACGACAACGCACCGAAAAATACACGAAAGCTGGGCGAGGTGTCAATTCATGCTAGACAGAATATTACATCTTCTCACCATCTTTGGCTAGAAGACGAAGAACAGGTGAGGGTTGGAAAGATTGGGCTTTGAACAGTTTGAGGAGCGAATACGCCACTAGGACAGATACAAAAAGATCAAGAAATAGTCTGTGGATCTCGTAAGTTCGAATGCACAGATCCCACTAGAACTCACTTACGATATCCCCAGAAAAATGCACTATTCATGAAGGAGCAGGTCAGCGTCTCTGTTTGCATATAGCCCGAAATCGTGTCTCTACCCCAATAGCTGCGTGCACGATTAAAATTATCAGAAATCCTCTGAAAATCGAAATAGTAGAACTCACGTGCTGCTGGTAGAAAACAGACGTGAGTCTCCTCTAGGTATGGAAAAGTGATGTCTTTCTCGAGATTATTTTTTCTTTCTCCGCTGAAAATCCCGTTGCGTACCTATTTTTGAAATAGACATCAAGATATAAATAAACGCAGCGATGGATCCAGTCAGGTAGAGAATATATGCGAATATCAATCCGACGGCAACAGAATACTTGCAACCCCACAGTGCCCAAGCACGTAGTAGAACCACAACTATATTTTCAGACATCAGGAGGGTGCAACTGGCGACGAGAGTGAACCTCACTGTGAGTGGATTCCTGTGTTATGGGTCCGTATAAAGCCATAAACCACTGAAAACCCATACAAAACTAGCATAAACTGTATTTAGATTCCTTGAACTCGTGGCTGAGACGGACTGGTGTAGTCACCTCTTTCGACCCGTGGCTGAGGATGCCTGTTTCTTCCAGGGCGAAAATAGTCTGTCCTATTAAAGTGAGGTACCGGTTGAAAAGAAATGCCACCTTGACTGCAGACCAGGGCGCATTCCAGATATAATCCACCTTTCGACACCGATCCAAGGTTTCAGAAAACTGTTGTGAAACTGAAGGGGCAGACGAGCGTACCTCGAGAGAGACAGTAAGAGTATAATCATATATCAAGAAAGTGAGCCCCGCGAAAACAAAGTGTCTACGATTGGTTGCATTAATACTGCGAACACATAATAGCAGAGAAATAATGATCACCGACGAGTCGATAGAGCTGCGAAAAACAACTGCGGATTGGTGAGCACGTTGGACATGGTGAAGGAGATGGCTGAAGGGCACGGGCCCTGGGCAATGGGATTGAGACTTGAGCACATTGTATGGCGCAAGGTACATTATATGCTGCTCGATTCTGGCGCAGCGCCCAATAGATACTTTGTCAGTGTCAGGTACTCCACGTCCATGTTGGCAGGGGACATCTGGTACGTGAGTTATGATATATTAGTAAGGTCAAACAGCCTATAATTAATTGTCTCGAGGATTTCAAGCAGGTACTGTCGTGTGAAGAATATTGTAAATTTCACTGGCAGTCACGACAACTGGGCGTATCAGGACAACCTGGTACGATTGGATTAATTCACTGCGTGACGTCGACAAGTTACGACAGAGAAACTTACAGACTAGTACTGTAAAAACCATGTGTGAGAGAGCATCACACTGTCTGAGGTAACCTACTGAATGTGAGCGTTGGTCCGAGTCGTAGTGTACGTCGGAGTTGGCGATCTCCTTTATGTAAGCAACAAGCCCAGAACCAATCAAAATTTCACTCCAAGGGCTCAGGGGTAAAATTTACAAGTGGGGCATGCAAAGGGGGTTCCAGGTAGCCTTCTTGTGAGGCGCCTACTCTTGCTCATCTTCGCACTTGCGCCCAGTGTTTTTGCCCTTGTAACAATGTCCGAGTTTTGCCCTTGTCTACCACTTACTACCTAGCCTCTCCTGCAGATTCACACGGACGTGTGCATGCTTGATCTCCCTTACTCGCCTTCTCCCGAGGCCCCACTCGATCGTGACACACAGGCACGTATAATGAAGTTGGGGTGTTGTGCGTATCACGGACTCGGATGTCAAATTGTCGATAGAACATAATTTTCACCGGTTGATATTCATTTCTTTGGAGACCATGTCTAATTAGGTCATTGGGCCCACTCATAATCATTCCCACTCGGGCTTGCGACGGGCCCATCATGTATTTTTTAACGAAATGACTACATCATGAATTCTGAAGATCTGACCGTTCAACGTCTCTGGTGAACGTTGCAACGTGAAATGGCAGACATCGATGAGGCTGTCGTTCTTGGACAAGAAGTAATCAGCCTCTTCCCAAAATGGCACCCAGGTCGTTCGCTGTATTTGAGCAGTGATTTATCTATTTCGCATCCACTGGCAAAAATCCCGACGAAGAAGCCATCCGTTATGATACCCTTTGGCCGACCTACGAACCGAGTCGTGGGAACCACTCATGACGCACAGCGCATGTTGACAGGATGCCCACTCCACAGATTTCTCGCCCGGATATTCTGATGGATGCTGGTATGTCTTGAGATATGCTACATATTAGTAGGCGTTTAGACAAGAATGTGGCCTAGCCCAATTTCCCGGTAAATTATAAAAAGCAAAAACCTTTATATGGTGTGTATACACTGCCTGTCGCGTCCTACTACTCTATCGTGTTATTACGATGTCCAGCTCTGTCGAGCGTACATGGTGAGAATAGTTTCTCGGGGATATGGTGCATGCGTGACACTACGGTTCTATAATGGGGGTATCAAAGCGACCAGTTCCGAAACACTTCTCATTCGCTTAGCGACGCCAGATCGATGTCAATTCCGACAGGAGTTCCAGACGCTCGTTTCCACATACGACAAGGGGGTACATGCCCTCGAATGTTCCCCGTAATTCATCGACGACTCGCTCTGTTTATCGGGAGCAGCTCAATTTCGCTTACATCCTCAATCTCCTGGTCGTGTTCCAATTCTTCGGGCCTGTTAGTATTCCAATGTTGAGTCGTCCGCCAATGCGAGGCAGGTCCCATCTCCTTGGTCAAATTGATAGTCTGAACTGAGTCAGGATGCGATCTGAGACTTCGGAGGTTCAAGACCACCCGTTGCCCAACGATGTTGATCACAGGGATTGCGCTTTGTATGGTAGGCGTATTTTTGGAAGAATAAAAAATATCAGGGTGCTGATTACACATTGAGGTTATCAAGATGATCATCACGTACGCTATTTGGATCCCGTTTCGTGGGTCCTGCGTGGTAGAATTTAGTGAAAGTATCTTGAAGAAGCAGGTAAAGGACCTCACATAGGCAAGTACGGTGCTGAGGTATCACATTAGAACAAGCAACTGAGCGGACTGTTGAAGAGACGACTCACTTACACACAAAACCTACTATGACAGACAGAACATTGATCTACATGAATTTGTGAGTGAATTATCCATGGAAAACGTGACAACGCACTGAAAAATATACGACAGCTGGGCGACGTGTCAATTTACGCTAGATAAAATATTGTACTATGTCCTCACCATCCCTGGCTAGAACATGAAGAACAGGTGAGAGTTGGAAAGATTGATTTCCTTTGAAGAGTCTGAGAAGCGAATACGCCACCATGATAGATACAACAATATCCAGAGATAGTCTGCGGATCTCGTAAGTTCCAATGTACAGGTCCCACTAGAACTCGCTCACGATATTGCCAGAAAGATGCACTATTCATGAAAGAGCAGGTCAGCGCCTCTGTTCACATATGGCTCGAAACCGTGTACCCACTGCAATAACTGCGCACCCGATAATCAAAATTATCAAAATAAATCTGTGGTAGCGCTCACCAGATGATGGTAGAAAACAGACGCGAGTTTGCTCCAGGTATAGGAAAGTAATGTCTTTCTCGAGTTTAGTTTTTCTTTCTCCGCCGAAAATTCTGTTACGCACCAGTTTTTGGAATAGAGGCCATGACATAAATCAATGCGGCGATGGATCCAATCAGGTAGAGAATATATGCAAACACCATTCCGATGGCAACAGAATACTTGCAGCCCCAGATTGCCCAAGCACGTAATAGAACCAAAACTACATTTTCAAATTCAAATATCAGCGGAGTGCAACTGGCAACGAGAGTAAACCGCACTGTGAATGGATTCCTGTGTTATAGGTCCGTATAAAGCAATAAACCACTGAAAACCTATACAAAACTAGCACAAACGGTATTTAGATTCCATGAACTCGTGATTGAGATGGACTAGTATTGTTACCTCTTTCGATCCGTTGCCGAGGATCCCTAACTCTTGCAATGTGAAAATTGTCTGTCCGGTTAAGGTGAGGTACCGGTTGAAAAGAAATGCCATCTTGACTGCCGACCAGGGTGCATTCCAGATATAGTCCACCTTTCAACACCAGGTTTGAGAAAATTGTTGTGAAAATGATGTAGACGTAGTGCGTACCTCGAGGGAGACAGTAAGAAAATAATCATACGTCAGAAAAGTGAGTCCCGCGACAACACAGTATCTACGATTGATTGCATATGAATACACAATACTAGTAGTACTAGAGAAAAGGTACTTACTGACGAGTTGACAAGGCTACGAAAAACAACTGCGGATTGGCAAGCACGTCAGACATGGTGAAGGAAAAGGCTGAAGGGTACGGATCGAGACCTGCACACATTATATAGAGGAGAGTATACGCCCGAGCCCGGCACGGGGCCTTTGAATATGCGGTGTCAGTGTCAGGTACTCCATGCGCAAATGTCGAACAGTTGGTCTCGATCATTTCAAACAGGTACCGTCGACGTTGTATCCAGGGCATTGTGATTTTCACTGGCGACAGTTTAGGGGTGTCAGATCAACTTGGTAAAGTTGTACCAGTAGTTCACCGCGTGATACAGAGAAACTTACAAACTACTGTGAAATCACTGGTGTATGTAGTAATAGAATCACATCGTCACTGGCAATGTGGGCGGCTTATAATGTGAATGTTTGAACGTTGACCGAGTCGGGCGGTCGTTTGAGTGCCTATTGGTGTTGTAATTTCAAGTTGTAGCACGTCTGACGTCAATGATCTCCAAGTTTTCTGACACTTCAAGTTGGTTGCCACGAAATTGAAAATACCGAAAACAAGCTTCAAGGAAGTTCAGCCCCAAGTTCAGTGCGGCATATCAAAATTGCCCAGAGTCCTGAAAAAAACTAGAATGTCATGGCCTAGTCCCCAATTAACTCCCAAGGGGTAACATCCATGTTGCGAGATGAATGATAAGATAAGATAAAGTTGTGTCGATGGGCGTGTGAGTCTCCGACGAGATCAGACGACTCGGAGTGCCAAGGCGGGGACCGTGACAGAGCGATGGGTATACTCTCTTGCCTTCCCCTTTGTTTGTGGGGTTTCTTATATGTGTACTGCTCTATTTCTATGATAATCAATATAGTTTTGATGGCTAATATACTCCTTGAGGGGCATACTCTCCTCGAGGGTTTGCTTGCTACGTGAATCACCGGGTCACGTGGCACCAGCTTGTTCACGTTCGGTCTGTCACAACCACCCTCAATGGTCATGCATGTAGCGACCGCCGCGTTCTCCTGTTTCACTGAGAGGTCACGGCCGTCACTACACGTCGTCGCCCCGTCGCCCTTTCGCCCTCGCTCACAACTGGTACGCATACACGCACGCTCTTCCTCCTCTCCCTGCGCCTCGGATGCACTCGTCTATGTACCTCGACTCTCCTGCACGTTCCAAATCACAGACGTGCGTATGCCTACCCACTCTTGCTCGCCTTCTCCCTAGTCGCCCTCTCCCTTTCCCCGCTCCTTGCTCTTGCTCATCTACTGTATGTGGCAGCAATTGCTGAGCATTCATTCCGCCGAACGCGCACGACGGTCCCCGCATGTCGTTATCTTTCTCTTGCTCATGCTTGCCCTCCTTCGTCCTTGTCCTCAATATTACCATCGCTCGTGACACGCATGCAGGTACACCCACGTTCTCTCCCTTGCCGAGTCGCTCGCCATTATCTCTTGATCATCATCGATGCATTTTTTTCCCTTTTAGTTACGACCTAGCTACTTTTTAGTCACGTTTTGCTCACACCTGCAATAAAAGTTCAAGTTGTTTGTATTTCCCTGCACCGAGAATGATATTCAAGTTTCCACAGTAAGCGTGCTCTCGCAGCCCCAGCGAAAGATCCACCTCTATTCATCGAGTCAGAATTTACGTTTGTACACGCCTCGATAACCAACAACACTCAATTAAAGTGATCGCAGGAAGATCTAGGGGTATCGTGGTGTCTAATTTCATCCCTCAACGGTCGAATATGTGTTGTGCCTTTGGACAGAGAAGCTCAAATTCCGCTCATGTTTAACGCGGGTCAAGAACGTACGTCTCAGAAAATCCAACCCGGTTGTTATCCACGTCGAACACCTGCCAAGAACGATATCAGACATTTCCTGTGCGTCCCCGCAACAAATTACCACTGACCGCATAGTACCTTTCCATGAACTTCTCTCCGATGATGAAATCGAGTCCCCCACCGCTCGGACTGCCCAACTTACCAACAACACCGTACTGCTTGTTGGCATCTCCACCCCATGCCATGTTCTGGTCTCGGGGAATGAGCTGGGCAGTGACTGTCATGCTGAACACAGTGCCGCCAATCTTAAAGTCGAGCGGCTGCATCGACAAGATAGAGGAAGAAGGAATTTCCATGAGACCCGCGTTTGAATCCCACTTTGCCTCTGGTATAGCATCCATGTACATGGCAAAGAAGTCGTCGGCAAAGAGGACCGCTGACGAATAATGACATTCCATTCAGATCAAACGAGTTAGTACGCAGAAGTGGAATAGAAAACGCACGTGTGGTACCGGTGTCGACGATCCCTGCTGTGGAATTGGGGATGATGGTGTGGTTACCGTACGTAACAGAAGTGGCATTGATTCCCCAGTAGTAGGCAGACGGATAAGTCTCCGTCACGGGAACGTACGTCACATTGCCATGGTACTGTTCAAGGGATGCGAGTCACTCAGCTGCCGAATCTTAATGCATAATAAGAGCATGCCATTCATACCAAGCTCGGATTAGTGTCTCCGAAAGTCAATGCGCCATCTGTTCACCTTGGATGAGTTATAAAAACAAAGACTATGAATCGGACATTAGAACACACCCATGTCTGTACTGTTCGTCGGAGGGGCAAAGTAAACACCGAGTACTTGCTTCTCGATCAATCCATGCGAAAAAAGGTTGTTCATGACAGTTGGAATTGTTGCATTCCTATCAGGTGAAAGAGTGCCATTTGTGAGCCCGACCGGTCCAAGGCCGATGATGCCATCATAGCCCCCAAAGCCAGAAGAAGAAAGTGCATCACCGATGGATTGGTTTGTGATGGTGAGGCCGGGTGCAAGTGTCACCTGGTCGAGATCTGCTCGCAGTCAGTAGTCGGTCGCGGACAATATTTCGACGCGTGCCACTCACACTCTAGCCCGGCGAAGGAAGCATTCCCATAAGTGACGTTCACTGCTTGTCCTGTAGGAATGCTGGTAGAAGTCCGAACATATTTGATGCCAGCACTGCATCAATGATCGTATTTAGCGCGACATGAAACGACCATCCACACACACCCACAAAACGTGTTGGAAGAGCCCGTGTCCACGATGAGGTCATAGTATGTTGGAGGATGACCGATACCAACCCTTGTCGTGTATGCAACGTATACGTTGGTCGCTGGAATGGTAGTCGATCCACCAGCCGTTCCGTTCTTGAGAACTGCGAGATGAGCACGATCTGCGTCAGGAATTCCCTTGAGATGCGCTCCTGTGCGCCGTATCCTCGTCAACGGGACAGTGAATGACGAGGCGGCATGAGAAGCACAAGTCGCAAGAAGGGAGATGAAGATCGAGGTGGCAAACGACTTCATGTGTGAAGGAGCTGAACAGATGTGGCGTGCTCAATATTGAGCTTTATGCTATGGGACGTGAGGAATCGCAAGCGAGCTGGACAACGTGGGTCATTGACACATCGGGGATCATGATATTTTCGTGCTGCCTCCATGACGGGCGCGGTAATCTGCAAATGGTATCCTTTGTCAACCTACGCGGAGGAAACTGTCCGTTTCGAGTGGAGCTGCCAATGGGTTTCATAGCGGTGTGTTCTACGGCAGGTGCACTCAGCTCGGCGGTAACGACGGCAGCAGCACCAGCTGCTGACCTTAGGTGACGTTGTATAGGGATCATTCTCGATGTTGACCACTGATGGAATACCAGTTTTTACTTTGGCAGAAACGTGACCTGGGATAAACCTACATGAATGCCTGCTATACTCATAAAACCTAGTTTACTTGAAAAAAAGAGTGCTCTAACAGACTCGCTCACGTGGTGGCATCCAGTGTCTGTAGAAAGGAAAAGGTGAAACTTAGAATGTTTCCAGTGGTCGTGACGGTAGTTGTTGGTTGGCGAACACTACCAGCAGATACGAACGGTCCGATGACAAAAGTCGCATTCTCAAACAGCTACCCTTTTCGACGATATTAAGCAAAAGAAGGGGGCCGGGGCTTTGCTCGCTGACAACCCATGCTAAACTTAAAACGATAGACTTCGCTTATTCAGCTTCAAAGCCCGACTCACTCGGAAGAGGCGAATCCAGACAACGTTTCTCAGACATGTCGCGACTGCTCCGTCCGCTTGATACAGGAAACTCTGTGACATAGCAGACATCGAGGAGGTTGCCGTCCCTGGACGGGAAGCCATCGGCCTCCGCCCACAAGAGTACCCCCTTGACATAATCCTTCAAGTCTCCCTTTTCGAAGCGGCTGAAATCATGAAGAAGAAGGTGGAATGCTCGTCGATTGCCCTCAGACGATCACAACAGAGGAAATTATACCTATACAAGCCTGCACTCTACCGAGACCAGTTAACTCGAGTCAGAGTCAATAGGTATGACTGTGTATTGGGTTTCCGCAGGGTTTTTTTATACGCGCATAGTTTCCGGATACAAGCGCCGGCAATCCGAGTTTGCGAAGATGCTTCTTGAACACCAACGACCACCAATCGTCGAACGATGAGACAGCTTATATCACTAGAGACTTCTTCGCCGTGGGTTCATATACGATATGGTCTACGTCTGATCAACTTTTATGAGGCACTACTCATCCATCGTACTATTCCAGGCGTTGCACACTGCCAGTGCGAATAAGTATCTCATTTAGGTCTGCACCCTGCTGATGCAACTGTTATAGGCTGCTATTAGTACGTCCTGCGTATGATGGCATCAGTGAATTAATACTTATCTCTTGATTTGGCGTCGTTCATTCCAAGGCGATTTCTCAGAACCCGGCGGTGTATGTTGTGATAAATATTCAAAACATTAATGGTGTCCATCGAAGATAATCAACTAGCACGCTCCTCATAATTCTAGACTGAGGGTATCGAAGCGACGAGTGCAGTACTTCTCGTCCGCTTCACAACGCCAGCTTGATGTTAGTAGCCAATGTCGACGACGTAGTATCTGCGAGGTGGAGTTCCAGTCACTCGTTTCCACACATGACGACAAGGGGGTACGTGCCCTCGAGTTTTTCCCCATGATTCAACGA